>NEWO01000002.1:10198247-10221084 GCA_003013225.1 Phalaenopsis aphrodite | reverse complement strand
AGAAAATGTTTGGACTGGTTTATGATACGCTCGGCGGTGAAAATGGTTGTTGGAAAGCATGTGGCTGCAAATTTGGGGGCTCTTTGGATTGAAAATAGCTTTTAAAAAGCATACAGTGAGGTATGTTTAGCAATTGGGGGATCCACCGCCTGTTCTTGAGCAATATATGAACACACCACTTGCAAAAGAAAATGATACAACACTACCAAGAGCATTAGAAAAAAGAATTAAGTCTCTAAAACACAAACATAATAGCAAAAGTTTGCTAAACTATATTTCATGTATGATATTTATACTAATAATTAAAATAAGCCCAATTAAAATAAAAAGGAAACAAAATAAGGCAGAAATGGTAAGAAAAACCAGTTGAATTTTGTAATACAAAGGCAAGAGCCTATATGGCAAGAATTACTGGGCAGGGCTCAAGCTTGACTCGTCCTGTGATTGCGTGAACACAAAAATCAATAGAACTATTCCACAGAATCTCAACTCCCACATCACTTCCACTGTCACGAATAAAGAGAATTTCAATGCAATTTTCATTCAACAAGAGATGCTCCAACGGAACCGCTAATTATGAGGCGCATGTAATGACCATAATTAGAATTCTCGTTTTAGAAGAATCAACCAGCAACACGGACGGCCTGATGAATGGAGAATGGAAGAAAAAAAAAAAGGCAAAGAATGAACTTTGGTAACTAAAGCTTATAATGCAAATCCTTCCACATGGACAAAGGAAGGTGATCTTAAGGTCCATGCTAAGCCACTTTACCTACTTCCACATAGATAAAGGTTGAGCGATGCATTGGAACCGATGTAAACTATGATTATTTTTCAGAAATTTACAATAATAAAAAGATCTCTTTGCCTAAACATGCCCTTTCATCTTCTATTCTGTGCAAATGTGGCATGCTCATGATGATTTCAAACAAAGTACCAATACTATCAAAAACCCATGCACAAAAATTGGTTCAAATCCATCAATCAAAATATGTTATCGGGCATATGCTTATAGTGCAATATTTCAAACTTATGAAGTAACAAATTGGTTAACAACTCATCGACCAGAATCAGACTATATAAAAAAAAAAACAATGAAATTGCTAAAACCCTAAATATTTTCTAATTAAAAACAAACATCCTGTAGCGTCGATATTGTGAAATTTGGGCAAAAGCCAAGCGAAGATGCAGTAAAAGCTACCAGTGACGCGCACAAGCGTTTCTCTGCCGGACAAGTCAGTAACATGCTGCAAACCAGAATAACAACCAATTATCAGTATTCCTTGACATGAAAAACCAGCATTGAGCGAAAAACTAAACTTACAATAAAGGTGTCGTTGAACGATGCAAAGATGTGAGCAACACCAAACACGATCTCACCATCGCGTACTTTCGGTCCCAGGGTCACAGTTTCCTCTTTGGGCTCCCTATTCTTCTTCTTTCCAGACTACAAAACATCAAAAATAATCAAAAAATTAAAGTTAGTGCCCGTGAGATTTATTGACGCTGCCATTAAAGCAGATCAAGTTCGAATAATAAATTGAAGGGAACTAACATACAGCGAGACATGAAAGCGAGCCGAGACTCTTACCATTTTCGGTGGATGGAAGGGGGAGGATTTGGAATGGTCGCTTGTCGGTGGCAGAAGGAAACTCCAGTCTCAACCCACAAACAAGTCGGCGAAGGCCGCCTGAAAGGTTTGTTGGTAACTCCTTTTGCCAGTTGACGAAAAACCCTAACCGCTCAGCTTTCTCAGAGCATTTACAAATTTACATCCATACCACACGGTTGCTATGTATTTACATGACTAATAACTAAATTTTATCTTACATTAATGTTAATTAGGGTTGTCAAAAGTGGCGGCACCACATAAAAAAATTTATTCTTATTAGCTCGTTTGCATAGCGAGCAGAACACTAATGATACATGAATGAAAAGTCATTTTGACAATACTAGTCATGCAACCATTAAGGTTGTGAACGAACAGAGCTTAAGCGAGCTCAGACTCGGCCCATATTCGGCTCGTTGAAAAATATCATTGTTTATGTATGACTTGTTTATATATTGAGCACAAAAATTTATTCGTGCCTGACTCATTTGTTTATCGAACCAAACACGAATTATTCACGAACAATAAGTCATTTTAACAACCATAGTCACACAGTCGTAAGATGTTAAAAGTAGGGCGATATTTAAATTTATTATTTATATTAAATATTTAATTAAACATAATTTAATATATTTTTATTCTATTTTTAATTAGTAATTTAAATTGATCGTAAACCTTTGTAACATTGTAGCAAATAAATAATTTTAAAATAATACTTATTATATATAATAATAAAATAATTTCGAGCTAAAACGAGCTAAACATGAACAGATAAATCTTTGTTTATGCGCGACTTATTTATACATAGAGTGTAACAAAAATTGTTCGTGTTTGATTCGCGAATGAATCGAACACGAGCCATTCATGAATAACAAGCCGTTTTGTTAGCTCTAATAAAAACGGTTCATTATAGATGGGTTCGTTAAATAGCGTATATTCAATTCCTTCACCAAACAAACTAGTCGAACGCGAACCAATTACTCGCGCTCAATCTATAAACAAACTGAACTTGAACGAAGTCACTTTTTCTCGGAATAATTAAAGTATATTTATAATTTACGAGTATTTTTAAAAATAATTAAATTGATTACAAGACAAAGATTATAATCAATTAAAATTATTAATATTTAAACTATAATAAATATACATTAAATTATTTTTAAATGAGTATTTTAATATATATAATAAGATTTATATCTCAACTTTCTCATAAACATTTTATGGCTGTGTCACCGGGGCTATCAAAATGAATATTTGTTCGCAAACAACTCACGTCCGCTTCGCTAAACAAACGACAAACTCAAATTAATTTTTTGAGCTTAATATATAAACGAGTCAAACATGAACGAGTAATAATTTTTAACTAGCATAAAACGAGCTAAGCCTAAGTTCGCTCAAACTCTTTTTATTTACATACCTAGATATCACCCTAATTTTTATATCACATTTAGACATCGTTTGGCTGCAATTTAGATTGGTGGGCTATTATTAATGGATTTGATTAATGATTTAAACAAAGATCAGCCAAACGCCATTTCTATATTTCTTTAATTTGTTGTTAAATTAAATGTGATTATTCTGTTAATTCTGTGACTTAAGTCCGCATTTATTAAATTCAATTGTTAGTTGGATCGAACAAATTTTAATTCGGATTGCGCAAACAATGGGTGGAGCTTGCGCGACGACGGGATAATTACGTCTCATGATCGGATTTACTAAATCCCAATTTACGTCGAATGAGTGACGGAACATGAGAAAAAGGTGACTGAGTGACATGAAATTCGATACAACGGTTTTTGGGATTTTTTTTTTCATTTTTTCGGTGTTTAACTGAATTTAAGTTAAATTCATGACTAAATCGGATAATAAGTATGCTACCAATTAAAAGAAAATGCTTCAAAGAGATTCATATCAAACATATCAAATGAATTTAATTTAATTAAACCAAACATTATTTCATATTTAACAATATTTGGCTTTGATAAATCGAGGTTTATCGGACTTACTAAACCCTACTTGCAACCAAACATGCCATCGTATGATTTATCAAATCAGATAAATCTAGATTTATTTTTAACGATCAAGTTCGAGAGCAACGATGAAACAAATCCGCCTCTCACTCTGATTTATTAATCTAAATTTACATCAGGGAATACGAGACGAAAAGCTGGGAAAAAATGACAGAATGGAACTTGGAAAATTTTATTTTAACAAAACATTGGATTTAATTTTCGTTTTTTTTCGTGTTTGGTTGGATTTAAACTAAATTCATCCTTAAATCCTATTATTAATATGCTACTAAATATCACCTGAGAATATCACCACCTTAACCTTTTACGAGAGATTCACATTTTCATGCATAACAAAGATGACAAGTAAATAAAAAATTTAGTTTTAATTTTTGCACATTATTTTTTCAATTATTTTACCATCTCCTATTTCAAGGTTAGGTTGAGAGAAGTAAATTTTTTATATTTTTTTTATGAATATGTTTATAAGATTATGATGAAAATTTAATTATAAACACATAATTCTATAAAAAAAATAATATGCTAATTTTCTTATAATTAATACATTTTAGTATTTATTTAAAAAAAAAACTAAGTTCCATAATAAAAATTTGGGGCATTTCAATGGAGCAATATAGCATAATATATCAGTATATACTATATAAATTAATTTATGCATATTGTGCTAATTATAATTATTTCGCAATAATTAATGAGTATTTGGTCCATTAAAGTTTAAATTAAATATTAATTAAATTAAAATTTTAACTAATATTTATATAATTAAAAATATATAATAAATTCGATTGAATCTAACAAAATTAAATCATAATTAAGTTGCCAACAAGTTTCATAATACTTAATTGAATGTATTGTGTGTAAATATGGAAATTTAGGTGTGTGATATGTAAATTGTTAATATGTAAGAATTGTGTGCGAGGGTTTTGAGACGCTGTTGTTCGTCTACGTTGTTCGTTTGCGTTACAATCATCAGGGCAACCGAGGACATCGGTTTTGGCGGCCATGACTCGGCTTAGCATGGAGCAGACCTTAAGGGAGAAGCAGAATTGCGAAGCGAGCTCTGTAACATCGCTTCAGCTATCGCATCGAGCTCTCTCCGATGCAAGTTCCCTGTTTTTTCCTCCTGGGAGGGCCTCACAATTGGCCAGCCTAATTTTTTTGATTTTTTTTCTGTTGCTAGATGCTTATCGTTCGGTTTTGCTTTACCTGTGAAGGTATCCTGTTTGAGCAATTTCCAGAACTTGGAGAGACTTGACCTAAGCTACAATTGCCTCACATCTCTAGAGGTACGTTCACTATTCCTGTTATTTGAGGTTATTTTTTATTAATATCAACTCTTACCCGTTAGGCAAAGTTCTATTGAGCTAAAAATATGAATTTTTGTTCTTCGTCCATCCGAAATTATTATGATTAATATAAAGCTCCCAGTTTGGTCTTAAATAACCCACATATTTTGCGAGTTTTACTGGAATATTTGTCATTTAGACGTACTTGTTGTTAATAACCTCAGGGTTTGTCTGCTTGTGCCAATTTGAAGTGGCTGCAAGTTTTGGAAAACAAACTTGTTACGTTGAAGGGCATTGAAGGCCTCTCCAAGCTAATGGTGAGTGGTCATGTATTCAGCGCATCCAATCTCTTTTGCAATTTCAATTAGTTTATTTTGTCATAATTTCTTATTTGTTTTGCCCACTTTTGAAGATGCTCAATATAGGATCAGAAACTCTGTAAAATTCAGAACCGAAACTAAATTATTTTTGCTTCCATCAACTTTATCCCAACCTCTTGGAATTTGCTCTACGAATCATAGTTTTCCCTTCATTACCATTGTTTTTTGCAAGCGGTTTTAAACACATTCTTTGAAATGTTTTTGAGCAAATTTCATCCTTTTCTATGTTTGATACTTGTGTTATTTGCTTATCTCATGCTTGCATTTTCTACCATTCATTTACTCATCCAAACCATATGTCTATTTTCAACTATTTTATTTTCACTAAATGCTATTCTTGTTGTCGCTATAATATAACTTTTCCACTCATTAATATGGTCATTTTCATTTCCAAAATGTTCAATTTAGTTATCAACGCTCAACTCCATACAAATAACTTCCTAACCGTAATCATATAATTTTTTTTTTCAAGTTTCAATGATATACTAGCCACTTCTCCATCATTGTTGTTACCCTAAAAGAAAGGAATCTGTAATGATTTGAGCCTTGATTAGCTTATTTAGCTGATATGATAATGCATAGTCTTTCTATCAATTTTTTTTTTTCCGTTAAACGTGATGACACAAGTTCTATTAGTTCCCCATTGTTGAAAGTGATCTCCAGTTCCATTTTAAGAATTTATACCTGCTATAATTTCTGTATTCTTCCCTGTTACTGAATTTACTGATCTTCTATAATTTCAACGTGGTGGCGAGGGCGCGGTCATGTGCTAATCTCATGCTACCATTTTGAAGAAAATAATCTCATTTATATCTCAATTATAGCTTTTCTATGTCTTATTTTAGAAATTGTAATTTCACTATCTTTTTGAACAGGTATTGAATGCTGGCAGGAATAAACTTGAGAAAATGGATGAGATCTGCGTCCTTTCAAATTTGCGGGCTTTAATTTTAAATGGTATGTTATTATGAAGAGTCTATTTGGAGATTTGAAAGTTATAGCAAACTGAAAAAGGAGGTTAGGTAATTTGTTTTTTTACTGCTTGATTCTATTATTTCTTTGCAGATAATAACATATCTTCCATTTGCAAGCTTGATCAGATGAAATATTTGAATACCCTTGGTATGTTTGAATTCTCACTCTATTTTAAGAAAAATGCTTTGGATAAAGTTGTCCAGTGGTTGATCTATCTCTGTAATTTATATAAGTTCATGAACTTGCCAATCTTTTATCAAACTTTTGCAGTTGTATGAAAAGTAAAGATTTATTGTGGTGTACCTTGATTCAAAATTATTCTCGTAGGAAGGGGCTGATGAGATATGTTCACATCCTAGATCATTAAATTCAAAAGTAAATATATTATTTGGAAGAATGAGATCTGTTCATATAATAAAACTTCTGCCTAGCTTTGTAGGCTACATCATTATTTGCACATGTGCTGTTTATTTTTTTCCCCCGTTTTACTTATTTCTTAGATGTAAGTTGTCTGACTGAGTGTCCCTTCTTTGGTGTCTCCATTTGATTGTTCTGATATTTTTTTTTTTAACTGTAAATGGTAAATAAATGCCATTTTCACAAATGACTGAAGTTGGTTGGAATACTCCTGTAGCATCCTTATAGAATGAATAAGTTTCTAATTTACAATCATAAATATATCATGTACATCAATAATATAAACGTAAACATCACATTACTTGATCATATCTACTAAATATTCAATTTGATATATTTTAAAGTCCACCAACTAAATGAAAGATAAAAATCTTGATCACTGAACTAGTACAATTTTATAGCATCCAATACAAATTCAACATAATAAAGCTCAATAATAAAACTAGTTAAAGAGGCTGTACTAAATATGAAAAGCTTGTCATAAATTATGCTTGAACAAAACAAGTATGAAACTCAACTTCTGATGGCATAACTCTTTGATTTTGAGAAAAACGTCATGCTTATTGATGTGAGTGTAAATTTCATACATATAATTTACTTTCAAGGAAATTGCCTTTACAGGGGGAAAAATCAAACATGCTCTTGAAAGGATCACCTAGAGACTAGTCTAGTACTTGTCTCTTGAAAGAATGCAATTTGCCAATGGAAGGCTTGAAAAAAAACACATTAATCTATAATAAACATAAAATGTGATCATAAGCATTAGAAATGGGTCGTTCAGAAAATTGAACAATGTCCTGTATGCATTAACAATCTTTAAGAAAGACATTCCTTCAGCGTACGGGGTCATATTCACTTCAAAGCTAAATTGCTAGGTCTCGATAGATGAAGTAGCCCATCAAATTGGCTTAGGAGTGGATCTTGGTGTGTACTAGCTATATAGTTCAATTACATGAAGACTATAAGGTATTTTATTTGTCAAATGATTTTTATCCATCCTCAATATTTTTTTCATATAAAAAACAATTTGATTTCATTGTTGATTGCACATTTAAGAACTTGATTCAAGTGTAAGTCTATCAAAATGCTTGATTCTGTGTGAATATAATGTGCTCTAAATGAACATGATATACATTAAATTCAAATATGTGGAACTCATGTTCTTGAACAATAGTGCTTAGTACATACATGAAACATATCTATACCATTTTTTAAACATTGAACTTAAGAAGGTTTAAGAAGGATCGTTCAATCAACCTTAACCAAACTATCTTAGTATTTGCAAACCATAGAACAAAGTGTCCAAATTAAGCACATCATCCACTTTAGGACTTGAAAATATATTTAGAGCCTTAAGTATGCAAATGATGAATATTGATCCGCTCCAGCGATTATCACAATTATGTAAGTCCTGATAATAGCACTAGAATCTTGATCTGCTCACTACCAACTTAATTGAATTTTTGAAATTAGATATTCTTGCACACTGGGGTTTTTCACGCAAGTATATGTATTGTTTCAATAATATAGGGCTCTAAAAGGGTTTGGGACGTCAAACCAACGAGAATAAATGAAAATCTAAAATAGGACAATGTTATAGTCTACTGAATTCGTTCTTAGTTTAGTTTTCAAATACTTGAGTTATGCTATTAATCCTACTGTACTAATCTAAAATTACTCCTACATAAATTCTAATCATGCAATGTGAATTGGTTTTGCCAAATGCTAAAGTTACTTTTCCTTGTAGTGATAAAAGTATAGTGTGGATGTGGAAGATATGCGAAATAAAGTATAGTATGTGACAAATAGGAGCATATATCTTGTTTCCTTCTTCCAAGCGCGTAAAGAAGTTTGGCTTAACTTAGCAATGGTTCTAGACTGTCACCCTAGAAACCTCCAAGTTATCCTCATTTAAACTCATCTTCCTAACAATTGCATCTCCTTATTGTGTACTTTGATTCATACCCTATAGTTCAACGTGATTTTTCTAGTCGTTTATGATGTAGCTCTTCCGAGTCCTTATGGGTTAACAACATATTTTAACTGATCAATTGGTCAGATTGAAAAATAAACTAAGTGAAAAAGGAAAATCATCACAATTCGGAATATAAACTATTTCAGCATTCAATTCAACATTCATACACATCTATTATATCACCACAAGGAATTCTACTTAGAAATCATGAATAAAACGCAACAAGCACGCATTGAAATAAAGATATTCAACATACAAAAGTGTTTTGAGAAAATTACAAACCCAAAGCACAAATATACTTATCTTTCTCCCTCAATTTCCCTTGAGAATGCTCCACCCAAACCATTTGCTCTTCTCCTGGAACTCTTTACACAACACAAATACAAATCACACCACTCACAACCTAGACTTGCTTAGAACAAGCCTAAGAACTTTCACAATAGTGGAGGAAAATCTCTCTCAAGACTTCTTCTCTAACCCAAATGTTACTCCAGAGTTCTTCCTTCCACCCCCTTTCATCTCCTCTCATATTCCTTCATAAGTCCACTTTAATAACTTTCCAAAACTGACTTGGTTCGCCAAAAAATCGCCTCGAACAGATGGCTCGAACTGCTCAAAACCTTGCATAATTTGGTACTGGCGCCTAGGCGCCACTCTATTCTGGCGCCATGACCTTGGCCTTTAGGACTGGGTCCATGGCGCCCAATATTGGCACCTAAGAGCCAATCTCTCGGGTTGCTCTTCGGTGTATGTCGCTTAGGCGTCACTCTGATCTGACCCCATGACCTTGCCTTCAGTCGGCTGGCGCATAGGCGCCTAGCTCTTAGCGTCATGGCCTCAGTCTTCACAAAATTTATTTTTTCTCCAAATCTTCTCATTTTCGCTCCATGTTTCTTCCACCTCGTTCCATTCCTAATATCTATTTTTTTTCAAGAAAAATATAAAAACATATTTTTTATCATTCAAAAAATATGCAAAACATAAAAAATTCATGCAATCTTTTCACACATCAAATACCCATTATAGTTTGGGTCATTTAAAAGAGTGTACTCACTGCATGCAACTCTCACTAATATAGAGTTTCGCAAAGGGTTGATGTACGTAGTCGTATCCCTATGTATAAGAGGTTAATTTTATTGCTTGAACTTATGACCTCTTGGTAATATTAGAGTTAACTAATCATTGCTTCCTGCTAGCTTTCTAAACTTCTTTAGGCTTCTAATGGAAAAATTTTGGTTCATAATATATTGATGAAATTTCGGTTAGAATGAGTTTCAAAGCCATTGGATTTAATTTGAGATAAGTGCAATATATGCTGAATCAGTTAAATTTTTTGTTCATTCATCCTAAAGTAAATTTAATAATTTGAGACCTATTTCAACTAAAAATATGGTCAGACTATCACGAGCCAATTTTTTCCCATCTAAAATTTCATCAAATGTTTAAACTAGAATTGTAAGTAACATGAAAATTCATTACATAGGAAATCCTTAATGGGGCGAATTCTAAATTTTCAACCATAGAATTATTCTAAAAGGAATTTTCTCTTTAAATAAAGATCTAATTTAAGTAATAAATAACTCATATTACCATTATTTTTAAAGCAAATTCTCAATGTTATAAATTTTTTTTGAAAATACATCGAAATAGTTATGATTCCCTTCACTAATCCTAAAGAAAGGCGGAGTTGCATGGGAGAGAAGGCCTACTCTGGTGTGCCATCCTCTCTCTTAAAAACCACCTCTAGCAGGCAACTAATGCTAGCAACTACAACAATAAGCCTTTATCCTACTAATTAGGTCAGTTAAATGAATTTTTTTCTCCATTTTGTCCTATTAAGTGTCATATTTTCATTTAATTTTAATAAATTAAAATCATTTTTTATACAACATATCATAGTCTTTTGGGTCTACCTTCATCTTTCTTAACACAATCAAATCTAAAATATCCACTCTCTTAACTGGGTCATCAAATGGTCGACGTTTAATATGACCAAACCGCCTATGATGACTCTCTCTAATCTTATATGCCACTAAAGCCACTCCAACCCTTACACTGATGTATTTGATTCACATATCTTTTCTAAGTCTAAAACCTCTAATCCACCCGAGCATTCTCATCTCAACAATAATTAATTTATTTTTTCTATTTTACAAGCCAACATACTGCAGCATAACATTGCAAGTCTCACGACAATCTTATAAAATTTTCCTTTAATTTTAAGTGATACTTTTCTATTGCACAATATTCCCAATGCATTCCTCCACTTGAACTATTCAACTTGAATTCTACTAATAACATTCTCATCTATTTTATCATTAATTTGAACAATAAACCCTAGATATATCTAAAATGTTTACTCATTTTAATGATTTGATCACCCATTACTTCAAGTCCACCACTAGATATACTACTATTACTAAAATTACATTTCATACATTTTATTTTAGATCTACTTAAATGAAAGTCTTTAGACTCTAAAGTTGACATTCATAATTCAAGTCTTTCCCGAACTCTCTAGTTCAACAAAAGAAGGATATCATGAGTGAATAGCATACACCGAGGTACATCCTCCTATAAATGTCTAGTAAGAACATCCATTACTAAAGCAAAAGGATATTTGCTTAAAGCCGATCCCTAATGTAAATTAATTAAAATAGAAAAATACTTGATTAATCCTCCTTGTGTTTGAACACATGTAATAGCTATAGTATATGTATCTTTAAGGACTTGAATATAAGCAATGTCAACACCTTTCCTTTTTTGAACTCTCCAAAGTACTTCTCTTGGAACTTTGTCACAGGTCTTTTCTATTAAACCTCTTAATAAATGTATAGATCCCATCATAGGCATGCCGACAAAAATCCAAACTAATTTTGAGAAATTTTTATATCACGTTATAACCTATGTCTATTACTCTCCCATAAGTTTAATTTATGACACATTAACTTAATTCTTTTATAATTTTTATACTTTTGTGCATCTATGTTATTCTTAAAAATAGGAACCAATAGACTTGTTTTTCGCTCATCAAACATCTTTTTTAGTTTTTAAAATAATATTAAAAAAATAGTAAGCCAAAAAATTCCCATATCTTTTAAACATTTTCACACTTTTATTGGAATAGTATAAGGTGCTACTGCCTTTCCACAATTCATTTTCTTGAAAATCTCATCAACTTCTGTCTTACTAATGCGACGCAGAAATAAAATTTTTTGTTATTATTTGCAATATTATAATCACTAAAGTCAATTATATTTTCACAATCTTCATTGAGAAATTTATCAAAATATCACCCCGTGTATGTTGAATATTTTTATTTTAGAAAACCACTTTTTATGCTAGCCACAATGTAAATATAAAAGATTATGGAAGGGAGAGATGATTATGCCATGAATCATTTATACTTTGTGATTCTCTCCTAATTAAGACTCTTTTTGAGGATGGCAGTGATGTGACCTTTACTTGTCACTTCGATACTTCTCACTACTTCATTCTTTGTTTCTCACACCTCTCTTGTAAGTGTGCTTTGTTTATCCAGATTTTTATATCGAATTCATGCATTATACAATGAAAATTTAATATTAAATTTAAATTGTATTTAGGATTAAAAACGAGTCTATCAAAAAGGATGAGATTGAGATTTATGCAATTTTTTGAAGGAACCATGATACTTATGCTTGGAACATATTCCATTCGAGAGAAATTTGAAACACCATTATCTGCATAAAAGGTTCTGCAGATCTTCCTTTTCTTGATGTTTTTTATTTAGACTATTTTTTTCTCTTTTTAGGCAGTAAATACGATTTAGAAGATGAAGCGTGCATTGAACCCATATTTGAATTAACTTGATATATTGATTAAGGGGTTCCCTTCTAAACCACGTACATTCATACTTGAAAAAACTAAAAATAAGTTCTTTCCTAAATGATTATTTTTATGAATGAATGGATCAAATTAAATTGGGAAATGAAAAAAAATATGTAATTTTACAAGTTATATGTTTTATTATTGCTTAAATGGGAATCTTTAGGTATGAAGTTGTCATATAACCTTACTTGATAGTTGGATTTTTTTTTTCTCAAAGAAATACATTTTTTCTTATCGACATACAAAGAAAGGTTTTGTTTTGAATGGACAAAACAATGAGAAATTTAACATATATCAGATCAATTATTGATAAGTGTTTTTCCAAGAAGGAATCTTATGTTAATAGAACCACAAGTAATATGATCATTCATCAATTATAATCATTTTATTTTTTAAACCGTAATACAAATCCTTGTTTCCAAAGGATTTTCTGAGATTTTATGTATGGAATAATTCAATCATCTACTTAGATGCCTCTTTGTTAAAAAATGATTACACTTTTAGGAGATGACACTTATTCTAGTAGATGAATTGAAACTCCACCTTTGTTAGCTTATACTTATGGGAATGTAATCATGCTATCTATAATGTTATTAGAGCTTTATATGTATTTATTTCTTAATTACATTAGTTGAATCGGGAAAACTCTGTGAGTCCTCTTGCTAGAAAACATGCAACCATTGGCTGAGCGGTGCTAGCTATAGAGTGGTGAGAGAAGAAATGAAATTAGAGCCATGAAGATGATTAAGCCATGAATTATCTTTACAACAGTGATTTTCTCTCTGACAACTACTGGCGTTGGTGTAACTCAATGCCATTTGTTTTCTCTTTGCACACCTGAATATTTATAAATATAAATATAATGGGCATTTACATACATACCACAATTTTTATGTGTTTAAATAGTTAATGCCTAAACTTTCATATTTACATACATAACACTCTAATATTTAATATCACATCAAAAGTGCCACTACAAGTAACTTTTTAAAAGTATAATACATACATACCTAAGTGTTTTAAATGTAAATATCTAACTTTAGGTGTTTGATAATTACATACAAAGGAATTGTGTGGTATGTATGTAAGTTTTCCTAAATATAATGATAGATGCAGTCTGCATGGCACATATCACAATTATTGTGCTTAAATATCTAATGCCTAAACTTTCATATTTACATACATAACACTCTAATATTTAATATCACATAAAAAATGCCACTACAACTAACTTTTTAAAAGTATAATACTCATTTTCATGCATAGATTTATGACACCAAGTGCTTTAAATATAAATATCTAACTTTAGGTGTTAGATAATTAAATACAAAGGCATTTTGTGGTATGTATGTAAATTTTCCTAAATGTAATGATAGATGCACTGTGCATAGCAATTTAGTAAATACAAAGAAAATGTGTGGTATGTATGTGAATTTTCCTGTAAGCTTTGCTGAATTGATTTTTCTTCCAATAGAAGCTGCACACTGTAAAATATTGGTTAGAAATTGCTGGTCAGTTATTCACGCATCTATTTTCTGGCTCCTGCTATGAAGTTCTTTCTAGAAACCCAATTTATGTCATTGGCAACTCTTTGAAGAAGATGACCTCAATCACAAAAGTAAGTGAATTTTAGTTTATTTTGTGTTTTCCCTGCCACTATTTCACTAGCATGCAGTCTTCACATTCACATATATTTGGATAAATTTGTAAATGCTGATGATTTTTTATCTTGTTTATGTAGTTATCACTCTCCCATTGTAAACTTCAGAACATTGGGCCATCGCTCGTGGGATGTGTAGACTTGAAGGAAGCTAGATTTTCTTACAATGAGATCGCAGTAGATACACCTCCAAGCTCAATTTTCTAAAGTTTTTTTCATTAAACTCTGCCTGACATGTTCAATGTTATATTTATGTCAAAGCTATGTTTCATCGATTTCTTTATTGTCTTCTCGATCAGTTTGGCTTTGAAAAGGTTATTTGTCCGTTTTAGTGATGCATCCATCATAATGATGAACATAGAAAAGGGGGAGTTTATTGGAGTTGTCAATTATCTCAAGGAATAGCCAAACTATTTTACTCAATCTCAATGGTGTTGCTACACATTTCTAATAGATCGACACTAAAATTGGTGCAAGCTCCCTGTACTGCAGATCATTTAACTCTTTAAATTTACAAATTAGTTCCTAAGTTCTCATATTCCATGTTTGACCACTCATTTTCTGCTTTCTTATGAATAAATTACTTCATCCATAAGTAAGATATCTCACCTATACTTCTCTTAAATATCGAGACTTTATGTGAAGTAAGGTGGTTGAGTGAACTACCCTGTTTTCAATTAAAGTAATTTGTTATTAGAATTGAGTAAAAATATGTGACATGTAAATGTGAATCCATAGGAACAGTAATATTTGCCTTGACTAAATTATGATTAATATGATTGATATTTTCTTATGACTTAGTTTGTAGATAAATTGGGAATTTAAATCTAGAAATTAAGGCTGGGTTTTTTGTTTCCTTTATCATAAGCTTCATTTAAGCTATTCCTTCATTTTTTTTTTGTCATGCATCATAATTGGCATCATGGCTAGCCTTATGTGAATGTTTTGGATCAATTTTTTTTTTTTTTTGCAATCTTCATCAACAATCTTATTCCAACTATTTAAGTTTTTCAAATTCTTTTTTTTCTTCCATTCTTGCTTAGTAATGCCTTACGTGTTATAACTATTGTATGCAAACCCTTTTTAGGAACTTCTAGCCATTTTATCTCAGTCTACTTTTACTTTTTGTTAACTTTTGTTACCCATTTAATTGCTGCATTTTTTTATTTTTTTGTGTATTTGTCCAAACCATATATATATATCACTACTTTATCTTCAATAGCTACTAATACCATCCATCTGATGTAGTCATTCTTTGATATTTACATGTTACTTTTGCCATTCTCATTTCTTTTACGAGTAACGTGCATATTAGTATCTTTTTTACCAATTTACATTGAAAACTATGTAATATAACTAATCTAATTACAATTTAATTAAATCTATCTTTAAAGTTTTAATGGTATTTTCTTATTGTACAATATTTGTAAGGAACTTCTTGATTTTACTGTACAAAATGAACTCTAGAAGTTATTTACTCACATATATTATTAGCATTTTTTAGCATGGTAGATCGAAAATACTTACACCTTTTGCAATGAAGTTTTACTTTATTTTTAATATTATTATTTGATTGGTATTGATATCACACTCATAAGATTACATATTATACTCTATATTTCTTCTATTTTTCCAAACCGTTTTAACTTTAATTTTTCTTTCTATCATTCTAATTTTTAATTTATTCAAGCCCATATCTCTTAGTTATGATTTTCATTAGTGAAACATGTACAGCCAAAGCATCTTGCCTTAAATATCCTTTGGAAGCATATTTGTAAGTTATCCATTTTGACACTTTCTTTTCTTAACATACATCAGATCAATTCTTTTAGTGCTCAATCATGAGCTATTTTAAAAATTGGTTTCAAACTGGCATAAAACCAACTTATTACTTCGATTTCGACATAGATTTTTGAATTTTATATTGCATTACAGTTTTTAATCTTTATCGTTTAAGTTAATTCTTCTATAATATAATATTGAATTTGTTTTATTTTTTAATTATTGATATTGAAATTCTTTTCTAAATATTTAGGCTATTCTTACTCCAAAAATTATGTTGAAAATTTGATAACTTTTGTGCATCTCTTTCAGAGTTTGTTCTATTTTATTTTTGTTTGGATCAATCCATGATGCATTTTTTATTTTTATGCGTTTTATTCATTTTATTATTTTTTAAGTTCCTATTTAATAATATCTCAAAATAGCTTTTCTCATCTTTTAGTGATATCTTCATTTTCAGTTGAGATCTTATCATATTCTCTTGTATTGCTTTGAGCTAATTTTTTAAGCTCTTCTTGTAGCTATGTTATATATCTTATCTCTTTGTAACACATTATCTTTATATAAATCATGAAAATCTATAGCTTTTGCATTGCTCAATATTTTCTTTTTAAGACTTCTAGCTTTCTTGTCATCATTGTAATATTCAATAAGATTATATTTTATCTTATTTTATACCATATTTCTTTTTCTCTAATAATAATTTTTTTCTCCTGCTCCATCACTTTGTCATTTTCCTACCGTACGATCTATTTTTAGTTTCTCTTAAATTTTCTATCCAATTATTTTATTGGAAGTTGTTACATCTCTTTACATTCTATCTTGAAAGATTAACAATTTTATATCTTTCAGGTTCCATCATCTTTTATCATAGTGTTTAATTTTTTTGTTATATGTATACATTTATAATTAATACTCTATTTTGCGGGGTAATGTTTTTTTCTTGATCTACCACATAATCTTTGCAACATGATTTTTTTTGTCATTATAATTTTATTCGTGATTAATGGTCTATTTAATGTTGTTGCTATTGTTTGTAAAAATAAACATAGAATTGTTGTTGTAAATAATAATTTTTTTAAAAGTTGTTGTGGGTTAGGGTTGTAAACGAGCCGAGCCTGAGCGAGCTTGGGGTTAGCTCATGTCGGCTTGTTCGATATTGGCTCGTGTTCGAAATGGCTCGTGTTCGAAATGGCTCGTGAACGATGTGTTTGTGTTCAGCTCGAATAATATTTTTTGGCTCGAGTTCGGCTTGAAATTTGAGGAGATGACTCTGAAGAGGAAGAGAACCCTAAGCTCTCGAAAGATGACTCAGAAGAGGAAGAGGAAGAGGGAGACAAACACAAACAACAAACTCTAAGCTCTCACCGCCGAAACCCTTTCGCATTTTGAGAGGAGAAGGAAATGCTCGGAAGAAGTGAGCCGAAACAGAGCTTTTGAGAGCAGCGAACACAAACGACAAACCCTAAGCTCTCACGGCCGAACGTCTTTCGCGATTTTGAGAGGAAGGGGAAGACTCGGAATAGGGAGAGGCAGCTGAACTCGAGAACATTCGAGAGGGAGGTTGGGGCTTAGGAGTTAGGATTATATTATATAAATTATATAAATGATATTATATAAATATATAATATTTATATAAAAATATTTATTAATAATTTGTTATATATTATAATTTATAGGATTTAATTTTTAAAATTTGATAAATTTTTTATTTTAAAATTTTAAATAATTACAATTTATAATATTTCATTTTATGAATATGTATCATATGTGTATGTGTATATTTATTTATTTATTTCTTTTCGAGCCAATTTGAGCTCGTGTTTAACGAGCCAAACACGAGTTGTTCGCGAACGACGAGCCAAAGTGACAACCTATTGTGGGTATTATTATTTTTTTTTTCGAGTGAGTTGGGCATCATTCTTATAACTATCACTCTATCATATCATGTTGCAAAAAGTTGCCTCTCAACACAGAAATTTCTAAAAGGTTGGAATAAAGTTGTAGCCAAACAAAATACGGTAGTGGTCTCAAAAGCAAAACAACAAAGAATCTACCCTAGATGAACCCTTGATTGTTCCACTTTTGGAAGCGATTAAGTGCTCATTTCATTTTTTTGTATACATTCACAATTATAAGATTATGTTCATGTGAAATCAAGTGCCACTTCTTTCACCGTATTTCTCTCTCTTATTCCATTTCCACCAATTCTTCCATAGCTCATTTTGCTAGAACCTATATGTTCATTCAAGTGATCCTTTATATTTATCCTTTTTAGGTATATATTGTTATGTCCTTTACATCTCTTAAAACAAATGATATTTTAATTATTTTTTAATCTAATTTAAGAAGCATAAACGATACTCATATTTATATTGTCTTCATGCGTAGTTAACCTATTGCAATTACTCTATCACAAAACCTATTTACTTTATTTATTTTATTTTTTAACTTTCTATTTTTTATTGTCGACTTTCTAAAAAAAGATAACAACTTATAACTTTTTTCAACTCCTTTGAATTTTTTTTTAAATTTTTTTAGTGTTTTTTTCTAGTAAGCAATGTTTATTTTTCTAATTATTGTGTGCATCAATTCACTTATTTCTCTATTCAGGATCCCTAAATTTGATGTAGGAAATCTAAATTTAGTTTTAACTCTTATTAACCTTCTCTCAATTTTTACTGGAATTAAGTTAAGATGCGAAGAACTGCTGATTGTTAGCATTTTAACCATTACTTTCATACTTTTCACCATAATAAAGTTATATTGTTCCACAACATTTTTGAGGTTTCAAATACAAGTGAGTTAGGTCATGGGATGACTTTTGGGGAACGCCTCAGTCCTAACAATATTTTAATTTAGATTTATTATACTCTTTCGGCATAAAGTTTTTTACAATTGGTTTTCGGCCTAATATCAACCCTCTAACTTCTTATTTAGACTTAGGTCTTTTAAGAACAATTATAACTTAACTAATAGTAGAAATATTATTTTATTTAACTTAAAAACTTCAAGGAATCGTATGTTTTTTCGTTTAAATTTTTAGGTTTTGTAAAACATTTAGCCAAGGCTATTATTTTTGTCTGGGAAAGTTTGTAATACTTATGAACTTCAAGTCCTCTTAGATGGATGGACAAGAGAAGCCTTGCCGGCTAGTTTTTTCTCTTCTTGGCAAGGTGAAGTCTTGTGTTGGTTACTCCCTTTTTTATCTCTTTGGTTTATTGGTCTGCCATTTACTGTATCTCACATCAAAGTATAGTTATCTATAATATCTAGAAGATAATCTGAACTGGAGAAATCAGTTTGTTATTTTAAAGTATCTAAGAAAAATCTGACAATGGAAAGAGAACTTCGCTCGCTGTCTAAGACATTGTGAAGAGAATATTGCAGCTGACCTTATGTCTTCTGGGGAAAAATATATAGATTTTCTCTTATAGCTAAAGATGAAATAATTAAGGAAAACGGGTTTTTACCTGTCTTGTAATCATATAGAGGTTTTATTTTTAGTTTTATAGGGTAGCAATGTATGCCTCTATCTTTATTTGTTTGATTTTGAGGATCCTTCACAAGTTTGGTTTGAAACGATAATACAGGAGGTTTTTGGTACACAATTGATTGTCGCAGTCTGCATTGATTGGATTATCGAGGGAAGGCACGTTATCCGCCTTTCCCTGCTAGAATAAAACTGCTTTCTTTTTAAGATGAGGTTCTTGAAATTTCTGCTGCTAGGCATTGTATTGGTGTTCGCCTGAAAGAAAGTGTTCAATCACGTCAAATCTTGATTCAGATTCATTAATTTTGTATGTCAATTTGTCATGCAAAAGATAACTTCGGCTTCTCTACATGCATAAAATAGAGTGAAATGCTAGTTTGTCGGAAATAGTGCCCGACTCTGATAGATTCTGAAGTTGTAGGAATGGTTCTTGTTCTTTATATTAACATTAATATATCGTAAACCCATCATTTGTCATGGCTGTGGTTCTCATCATGTAAACCACGTATGACAGATGAATTGATAGGCTTCTTAGATTTCTCTATGGGGTTGATTTTGTTATTTTTCCCTTTTCTTTTTGGCAAAATGAAGCCTCATCTAGCACTGGTTAGTTACTTCTTTGTCTACTTTGGTCTTACCACCTTTTTAGGATTTTTTTGACCGGATTTACTCTTATATCCCTCCTTCGTTTTGATTGATGGAGAAAGAGTTCTCCATGGTGAAGTCTCTAAGGTGTAGATAGCAGTTGCGGGTGAGGAGGGGTGATGGAAGGTAAGAATGTGATGCTGATGTAAAAATCCCGATAATCTGAAGGCCGCTATTTATTTGAAGCAACTACCTTGAACTCTATTTTAAGTTCATTGCCATAATAATCTCAAATGAATCGGCGGTCAAGTCAAACTTCATTATAACAAACCTGGATAACAACATACTTGGTTGTGGCAAAGTAGTACAGTTGGTGGAAGCTTAGGAAACAAACTCCTGGAAGCCTAGGGAGAAAGAGAAGCTATCTGGTGATTTTACTCTATGATTCATTTGTTCTCTAGAGCCCCTATAGGAAACAAACTCCTGGAAGTCTTTGACAAGTTTTTTAACTGGAGAAACGATAATTGATCAACAGTTAACAAAGTAGGTTCTAACAAACCTACATGAATCCTGATAAAATTTCTGCGACAATTTTTGACATAATGTTGTTGCCTTTAAGCCTTGAAAGGACTGTTGAATGCTCAATAAAATACGGTTTCTCCCTGTATGCTAAAATCAATCTCTGTCCTGCTACAAATTGGTTATTCTTCAAGCTGTATATTTTACCAGAGCATACCCTTTGAAAAATTGTATTCAGTTACACTTTCCAAACTATCCGGTTGTTCATACATTTTAAGTAACGTGTGTTTCTGTGCTACATGCTTTTATGAGGTTATCATTTTCCTGGGAAAATACTTCATTAAATTTGATATATTAATGGCCCTGATATAATGTATATGATGTTGTTTTGCTTCATTTTTTTCTTCCAGGCTCTCCCAGAAGAGCTGGCTAAAAATATAAATCTTCGAACTTTGGATGTTGGAAACAATCTGATTGAGAAACTTTCTGAAATAAAGGTAACCAACATGCAAAAGCTTTTAATTTTGCTCTTTCGCTGCATTTTTGCTTCTCTTTCAAATTAAATTGTTTGCTATTTATGACTTGCGTATATATGATTTAGTTTTAGGAATTGGGAGGTCTCTATTTATACTGATAAAATGTGGAAATTGCAGGTTCTTTCTGCTTTGCACAACCTTAAAAACCTCAATTTACTGGGGAATCCTATTGTAGAGAATGATAAGTTAGTAAAAAAGGTAGCTTCTCATAAATTTCCTTATATCATAAATTTTCGTTTCCCTTTTATCCTGAAAGTGAAGCTTATGCTTGTATAATTCTATGATGTGATAGGTTAAAACATTAGTCCCCAATATACGCATATTCAATGCCAAACCCGCGGGGAGCAGTAACATGGCTTTGAAGGTTTCTGAAAAAGGCACATTGCGTCCCACGAAAACTGATTCTCTTCAAATTTCTTTTGGTGTTAAAGATGAAGAAGAGATGAAGAAGAGAGAATCCAAAAAGGATGATACATTAAAAAGGAAGAGGCTCAATACATCTGCTGAAGAAACCCACGCTAAGGATACCCTTACTGGTAATGTATCAGTTGTAAAAGGAACGAAGAAGAAATCAAAGTCAAACACACAGTATTTCGAGAAGAAAACTGATGATCAGAAGAGAAATAGTGCTTCTGTGGAAGAAAATAGTGATAACAAAATTGAGAAGAAACCAGAGAGGAAGAAGGGCAATGTAATTAAAGTAGCTGCCAAGTCTAAGGACATTGATGATGAAGATTCACCATTTGTGGATCTTATATTTTCAGGGAAGGCTATTGAGGACATAGAAAATGAGAGAGGCAGAGAAACACTTCGTGATGCGAAACTCGATCGGCAGAGTAAGAAGGCAAAGAGATCTAAAAGCATGGAGTCAGGACTATCGGCTTTAAAGTTCTTTTCCTTAAAACATGAAATTGGTATGGGAGGACAATCAACATGGGATTACTAATCTCTAGCCACAATGTATAAAATTATTTTGTGTTATGTAAGCTGTTTCTTTTCCATTTGGTGTGTTCTTCTTGTTCTTGCCCCTCTGAAACAGGTTTTTTTTTTAGTTGAGAGTGCATAATTTTTCAAGGACTTGTAGAAAAGGAGCAATGAGGAAGGAGCGCAGGACCATTCATGGAGGTCAGCTCCAAGCTATTCTCATTTTGCTTGTGTAATTGTGAATTTCATTATGATTATGAATAGTGAACTTAAGGTTATTATCAGAGTTTCTTCTTCTGTTCATTATGATTATTTGGTCATACTATTCTGCCAAACACACACATTATATATATTTATATATATATATATATATACAGAGAGAGAGAGAGAGAGAGAGAGAGAATTTTAAAAGGAATGCCAGAATACTATTAGACGGGCCCCGATCATAGGTACTAAATATTCGAGTACCACACCTTACATATGAGGAGATTCAAACTAGTTACTTGAAGGAAAAATTATTCCATACGGATCGGACACCGCACGCAGTTTGCGTGCGGTGTCCGATCCAGACCGTAAATCACCTGATTTACTGTCTTGATGTATTTCGGTGGGCTCCACCTAAAATTTTTTATTTTTTTTTTAAATGGAAATAATCCTGACCGTAGATCACCGTGATATACGGTCAAGATCAAACACCACATGCAGAAATGCATGCGGTGTCCATACGCAATAATCCCTCTACTTGAATGGACTTGCAATCTTAAGAGAGTTGAACAAATAATGATACTGATACATT
>NEWO01000002.1:10155469-10198116 GCA_003013225.1 Phalaenopsis aphrodite | reverse complement strand
GTACAGAAGATTTGAAGGTGATGTGACATGACATTGGTTGCCCATGTCGGGACAACGTATTTATGGTGCGTGGAGATCGGGGTTGACTTAATTTTCATTCATTGCCGAAGATCGTACAGTCCGACCGAGCAAATGCACGTTAAAGTTTCAGACTAGGAAACCGCCACGTCTTCTGTGCAGGCAACTAAATAAATCAAAATTTTACAAATAAATAAATAAAAGCCTGACCACTTCGAATTATAATGTTAGTCTAATAATAATATATAGTGATAATAAACTTTTAAAGAATGTCAGTATTCATCTAATTCTAATTCTTACAGTACAAAAGAGAGGAGTGCGATGAGGAGAGGTCCATGAACAGATTGAGGTCGACTTATTAGGTTGGATACAACCATTTGAGCCAAAAACTAATCGAGCCACGATGGCAAAAGGACAAACAAGTGAATTGAGCACTAACCATTCGGGCAGAAATAAGACAAATAAATATTTAAGTCAACCACTACAAGAAACCCAACCCAATCGAGTAGCTTGGCTTCATGTAGATTCTATTCAAGGAAAGATCCAATTTCAATATATCATTAGCCATTACACGAACACCCATGAGGCCCCGCATCAAGGATCAATAATTAACAATGTAGCAAAGAGTTTTAGTATACTAATCCCTCAGGGTTTCCTCATTGAGATGTGTGCTACCTATTAGGTTAAAATGATTCATCCTCTGTTCGATAGTTTAACAACGCACTGCTGGCAGAAGTTGAGGGTCTACAGCTTGACAAGATCAACGATTGACGATGCCAACCAAGCACTAGTAGACCAAACCGGTCCTTTCAACTCGAAGTCAATCAAGCTAAGGAGAGGGATCTACTCAAATATGTAATATACCAAGAATAATAAAAAATGAAACATTGTCATATTGCATTATCTCCCCTATAAATAAAGCAGATCAACTAGATTGAGAAAATTGATAAAATGTTTACTATTATTTACTATTCACACCTCTCTGTTTCTCTCTCTCATGACTTCTGCTTTATTTCTTGGGGTGTAATTCACAAACAAATCAAGATTTAACGGATAATTTCATTGATGTTCTAGAATTTTGGCCTTCTTTGGGGGACATTTGTGTACAAACAAACAAGTTCTAATTATCTTTATTTTTTTTTCATTTATAGCATCCAAAGTTATCATTTCCATAAAAAAATATCACAATTTTAACTGTTAAAAAGTAAAATGTATATTTTTTATGTATAAGTAAGAACGTATGTATATGTAAAATTAAATTTACAATTCACGAAAACAGTAAATTAGAGTATAAACTAGCCTAAAAAATATTTTCGACGTTAAATCAGCAGCCGATTAGCCTCTACTAGCGGCGCCCTGTTGTCCCAAATCTCCTTCTTGTGTTGAAGCGTCTGATTAGCGTCTATTATGCCTGACTCTAAACTCACTTATTAGCGTCGATCATAGTGTTCTTTCTTTTTTCGGCTTCGTTCGTCGCCTGCGTCATCTCCTAAGCTTCTCTGGCGAATCCAGCTGCATTTCACCGTTCCAACCCCATCCAATGTGAGAAACCGTCTTACACACCTCTAAGCTTTGGTTTAGCATAAGTTTTCATCTTTTTTTTTTTTTTTTTTACATAGGTGTTATATCCAAAAATATATACTTTCTGTTTTTTTTTTTTTTTGTATTCCATTTTTTAGGTATGAAATGCATATGAATTTTTGGTTTTCTCTATGTTTAGGTGTGAGCTATGTAAATGCATAAGAAATTTATGTTATGTAATAAATTTTTTGTGTGAGATATGTAAATGCATGAGAAATTTGTTCTATCTTTGTAAAAATGAAAATTTAGATGTGAGATTTGTAAATCAATAAGAAATTTGTGCTATTAGTGTAAATATGAAATTTCAGTGTGAGACATGAAAACACTTAAGAAATTTATGTAAAAATGAAATTTAGGGGTGAGATATGTAAACAAAAAGGATATTTTGGGCCCTGGATGTAAATATGAAAATTTAAGAGTGAGATATGTCAATACATAAGAAATTTGTACTATGTATGTAAAGAGTTATGTGTAAATACAAAAGAAATTTATGTGATGTAGGTAAATATGAAATTTATGTTCGAGACATATAAATGCATAAGAAAATTGTGATATGTAACTTTAGGGTGGAGTTTAGGCTAGTGTTGATTTTCTCTAGATCTGTGGGTTGTGGGTTTCGACTATGATGTGTAGGTGGCCTAAGATTTAAAGTAGGGTGTGTAATGTGTAGGTGCATTAATCTATAGAGTTACATTTATGGTTCAAATGAATATTCAAAGCATTAGATTGTGGATGTATAACAGATTATATCTATGAAGAGAAATTTTACTGGTGAGTTTATCGTTGGTGTTGAGGAGTTCGTGAATATGACATCACAACTGTCAATTTATCTTTCAGAATGTAGGTTTTGATGCCCCTAATACCCGACGAAGTGAAGTTGGACATATGTCGTAGGATTTAAACTCGGTTATTGGTATAGGACTTCACATGGTGAATTTGAACTAGATGTTCAGTACAGTGATGCGGGAGCATGATCAAATTATGCCCCTCAACTGTACACGATTCTTGCATGTATGAGCAAATAATTGATAATGTGAGCATTACTCATTTTGTTGGGAGTGCGTTTGATGATAATCACGAAAAAAATTGTGAAGCGCAATAATTTTATGATCTATTAAATGCTGGCTAGCAATCATTATGGGAAGGATGCATTTTAGACACAGAGTTAACAATCACTCTAAGAATGTTGGGTATCAAATCTAATTTTAACATACCCAGTGAATGATTCAATCAATTAACAAAATGTTAGTGGCGAAGTTTGGGCTACTATCTGAGAAGATAGATTGATGCATAAACGATTGTATGTTATATTGCAAGAAGAATGCACGAGAGACAAAATAAAGATTCTGTAGTGTTGATAGGTTCAAACCAAGGGGAAAAAGGAGTAAAAATAGGAAGAATATTTCTTACAAATGTCTTTTTTAATTTTCTCTCATTCCACGGCTCCAACAACTGTTTGCTTTTATGTGCACAACTTCCCACTTGATATGGCATAATACTGGATATGTTAATGCTAATACAATGACTCGTCCCTCAGCCGGCGATGGTTAAAAACACTTCGGCTACAGTTATCCAGATATTGTCTTTATTTTTACTTCTTACACTGTAGTTGCCCGTTAAATTTTCTTGATTTTATGGGTAAACGAAACATGTTTCACTTTTCTACTTTTACTTTTCTGTCTTATATTACATACTAGTCCTGCTTATTAATTCTATTTTTTTTTCCTGTTGCAGATGACATGTTATCAGCCTCCAGAGATACTCCACGTTTAGGGGACTTTGGGGAACACGTATCAGAGGCTGAAGAAGGCTTTCATTTCCACTAACAAGTACGTAATCCTTTCAGCCACTCAGGTGACTCCTTTTGTTACCCCTCCTCTCACACAAGGTCCCTTCCAGCCCCCAGACACTACCTCACACTCCACCTTAATTCTGCCCATCATCCTTATTTAATGAGCCATGCCCCCTTGACTCCAGCACGTGATATGACTCACACCATCGACAAAGTCTATATTGAACCAGAGGGTGACTCTTAAGTCAAATTTCTATTTAAAGTATAGTTATTTCAATTTTTCATTCAATTTTATAATGTGCCTAATGGTTTATTGCAAGTTCTACCCCTCCAAGCTACTAGTGAAAAGAGTCACGGAGATCATTCGGAGCAGATATAATCAGTCATATCTCACATAGAAGGTGGTCCTGATTTCCACTCGGGATAGATATATTTTAGGGAGATCGAGGTATGATATTTAAATTTGAAATAGAAAGTTAATTTATATCATTTTTATATGTTAATCAAGATTACATATTTTCTCATTTGCATAGGTCATTTTATTGGTTGTTGGAATATCACCAGCTGATCCGGCAGATTTTTGAGGTTCATATCAGGCATAGCCTCGGACATATGTTCACAACAACCCGTAAGAAGGGGCAGAGGTCCTTGTGGGGCAGTGAGGACTTTTGGGCTGAGTTAAATCGAGCATGGGCCTCTGTGGAGTACCAGAAGAAGAACCAACAAAACCTGACAAAAGAGGGAGGTAGAGGGGTCGCACTCCGCATTGGAGGTTCGACCCCCACACAGAACACTATCAGAGGCTGATAAGATTATGTAAAAATTCAAAAGTATACAAATTTATGTAATCTTGTGCTCGTATATTTATTTGATCATGTATATAGACTAAGGAGCCTGATAAATAGTCATCTACCGCAGAGTTGTATTTCCTTATACATCGGCGAGTGAGCACACAACAGTGTGTATCCGGTCACTCTTGTCGTGTTAAAATAAGTTTAAAATTTTAATTATATTACTATGTCAATTAATGATTAAAATGTCAAATAATATTTGAATTTTGCAATGCAGGATGAGTACAAGCAACTCTGAGAGAGACGTAGGGAGATTACCAGCAAGATCTCACCGTCCTTCAGTGGTGGTAGTCAGTCTACCACCGCCAGTTCGATTATGAGTTGCGGCGGGGAAGAAAAAGCCGAGAGTGTACAGCTTCAGAGCAAAGGGGATGGCGTTTGAGGCCGATCATTGTCGAACAGTTGTGGGTGGCCCTAGCTCATTACAGGCTCAACATGAAGAGCTTGCCAAACATGCGACTATGATGAATGAAGAGCTCCGATAGGTGGGTAAAGGAAAGTAGCTCATTGCAGACAACCTACACGCATGACAAAGAGTTTTTATCGCCAGAGAAAGTGACGCATGCATTCGATCGAGGGGGAGGGGGAGGAGCAGGATGATGATGAGGATGAAGATTAGGTTTTTATCTTTGTTTGATGATGCTCCCCTGAAATGGGGGCTGACTTTATATTTTTTTCTTTTTTGTATTGTACGAACTTTCAGTTTCTTGTGTTGTGAATTTTGATCATTTTAATCAATTTATATTTAACATGATTTGGTATCATTATATGTAAGTTGGAGATTTCTTTTACGAGTTGTGTTGATAGATAAATATCATATTATGTTGATTGTCTTTATTATGTGAATGTATGTTAAAATCTAATCGTTTTGTTGTTTTTTTTTTTGTTTCTTATAGGTTAGCGTCAGATTCACGTAAAAAAAATCTGACACTAAAACCTCCAATCAGCGAACGATACAAGTTGTTGCTAAAACAACACAATCATGTCGAACAGGGTTGAGGTTGATTAGGGTCGGCCCTATTAGTTCGACGCTATTGCATCATTACATTAGCGTCGCTTGCATGTTCGTTGGTTTTTGTCCGTTGGTTTTTTAAGTGACTGTTTTCAACGCTAATGCAAACGCAAATAAAAATTTGACATTAATGTCAACACAAAGTAAATTATCTACGCCCATTTTAACATCAGAAAAAAAAACCCACTCTAATATGAATTAGCATCAGAAAACAACCTGATTAGCTTCAGAAATATCCGACCCTAATCGAGGTTTTTCGCATAGTGTTATGTGCCACATATATAAATTAATGCATAGGACTTGTGAGGAGTAAGCCGGTAGATCTTTCTTTTTTCAGTTTATAAAACTTGTACCATCAACTTATGATTACAGAAAAAAACTTCCTTCAAAATTAAGCTTTCAAAGGCCATTGAATTCACTCTCGTATTGCATGCACTATCAAATTATTGCACTTGAGTCGTAGAAATATATCTCATGTTTGATAAATTAGGGCTCCATTGATGACTCATAATTCATTCTTAGAATAATAATCACATCACCAGTTTTGGCTAAACCATGTGAATAATAATCTTGAATGTATGGAACTATTAATTGATGATGTGGACTCCATGAATCTTTACCACATTTTAAATTTTATTTTTGAGATAAAGCACATATATTTTTAGAAGATCAATAAGTATTTTACAATTCATTTGAGATCACTTTTGCTTGTAGATGTTTTGAGTTTTTTTTTTTTAAATAAATTATTTTATTTTAAAAAAAATTAAAAATTAAAAAATACAAAGAAAATCTACCAAATATAAAATAAAAGTAAAAATATGATATAAAAAAAAATTAAAAAATAAGAGTGATCCCAAATGAAAGCAGTGAGGCTCCATGGAATTACTTATATTTTATACAATTAGAGAACTCAGTATAGATTTAAACTTTTGAGGTATATAAAATTTTACTTTTAACCCCTCAAATTCCCATATATTTACAGATCTAACACCTAAATTTTACTTCTCACATTTACGCAACTCAAAATCTTTCCCATCACATAAAAAAAAGTCACAAATTTAAAATTATAAAAATAAAAAACAACTCTTTATGCATAAATAATGCATCCTTAATATGAAATATAAAAATTTTAACTAATAGATATGTAAATACATAAGAATTAAGTTACCTGTGCGCAAATATTCCAAAAAGCAATGAGCGAACATTACTGTAACTTATAATCATTTTGATTTCCCTTTTAAATTTATCACCTAAATAAAAAGTCCATTTACATCTCTAGTTCAGCTAATTTTTATATCGGGGATTGAAAATTCAAAAAAAATTTTAAAAAAAAAGGGAAGGGAGGAAAAACAAAACCCTAATTCTTCTCCTTGAAATCACCGGAACACCGTCAAAGATAGAAAGCCAAGAAAGACGGCCACACCCACAGCCGTGCAGCACATATCCAAAACCCCTTCTCTCCGAGCCCTGCTCTCCTTCCTACTCCTCTTCCTCCCCAAATACTCCAAATACCTCTGCTTCGCCTCGTCCTCTTCCTCCCATCTCCCCCTCCCCTTCCTCCCGGACTCCATCATCGCCCACACAAGCTTCATCGCTTCCTCCCCGCTCACGCAACCCCCTTCAATATCCTCCGCTGTCAGCACCACCTCCCTCACCTGCCCCGTCACTTCGCCGCATGTGACCGCCGCTCTGATCACCCTTTCCCCCGCCGCCGCTACCGATGCGAACCGCACCATGGTCTCCCCTGTGTAACAGTTCCGCTCCATCGCCACCGCTCGCCGGCTCGATACGTTCACAGCCCGACCGCTTGTTGGATCGATTAAGATCCAGCTCATCGTCAGGTCCTCCGGCGATATGATCATCCGCGGAATCATCGGCTCTGTTTTCTGGTCCATGGCGTCGATCAAGAAGGGGGATCCACGAAACCAAGAAGAAGAAGTATCGGTCTCGATGACGCGGGAGAAGATGTGGATGCCGCGATGGTATATGTCGACGGCGGATAAAAGCTCATCGGGCAGCTGTGCTTCGCCGGCGACGAAGGAGTTGGGGAAAGGGAAAGCGTCGGAGAAGAAGGAGTGCGGGGAGGTTGAGAGGGAGGGGAGGATTCGGGGATGGCGTAGTGAAGGCCAGGTGGAGAGGCAGAGGTGGAGCCAGAGGTCGGATTGGGAGGAGAGTGAACGGAGGTGGGAGGAGGCGCAGCAAGCGGCGGCGAGGCTGGGTCCGTCCAGGAGACGGAGAGTGCTTGTGAGGACGTCGGAGTGGAGGTCGTCTATGGTGGCGGGGGCGGCGAACGCCGATGATTCGGAGGGCATTGGCTTGGACGGCGGTGAAACGGCGGAGCTGTGGAGTTTACGGATGATTTCGAATTGGGGATGGCTGTGGGGGTTTAGTTATTTATAATGTGAAGAATGTTGGATAGCCATGTAAATGCATTTTTTAATGAAAATAAATATATTTTAAGATTTTTATATGCAAATGGCAAGATTTGTGTACCATTAATTAAAATAAAAATTTGTTTTTTAAATGTTATAAATTTGATATCCCAACATTTTAAAAATGATGCAATAACATATATATATATATCAACAATTATATATGTCCCATAATTTTTACACGCCTAAATTTTAATATCTCATAAAAATTAATATTACCATCATTTTTTTAACTAAAATATATCTTTTCATTTAAAACACTAAAGTGTTATTGTAAATATCAAAATCTCAAGGCAGATGAACGGTTTAGGAGGTGATGCTTACAATTGGACATAACTACTGATAGTCGTCTAGAGCTAGATATTGACAAGCGATGTGACTTGTTTGAGCAATCGACAGAATGTGCCAAGAGACATTTCGGAGGGCGGGAGTCAATCCCCATGATGAACAACATGAGGCTTTGATTCAGATTAGATATCAATCGAGTCAGTGCTCACATTTCGGTCGGCAAATTCATACAGATTGAATAAGTCTCCAAGATCATATTATATGTTAGTAAGTCTGTAATTATCAAAAAAATCTCTCTGAAAAATTAATGATGAGGAGATAAATATGTACTTTTGTAATAATGGTACATATGTCTAAGAATAGGAGGTTTATATCATGAATAAAAGCAACATTCTCTTTTACTGTTCTCTATTGTACTCATTCTCTCTCTCTAATCACTTTTTGGAAGAATGTTTTATTCCTTGAGTGTGTTTTTCAAATACTTTTGGTTGTATGCAAATATTAAAATTTAAGTGTGAGATATATAAATAAGTAAGAATTGTGTTAAATAAAGCCCCATTTAAAATTTAAAATATACATTTTAGTTAAAACTTTATTTGATAATCTTATAAGTTAAAGTGTTACACGTGCAATCCCAATGTTTATTTTTTATTTCCTTATTTACGATATAGACCCTGTAAGCATAGCACGAATAAGTTGGGGCCCATTAGTCTTTTGCTCTCTGAATTTATATTAGACTTCAGTGGAAATTATAACATAGGTGCTTTAATTAGTAACCCTAGATATTGACTATAATAATGGTCTAGGAAATGCTGGTCGGTTGACTTTTATAAAATAGGTGGTTGAAATTAAGTTATGATTTGATTCAAAAGAAATGAAATATTAGCCCAAAAGAGAAATAAACATTTACAAAGAAATTGCATGCTCTTTGCCTATCTCATTCATCTCATCTATCATAATATATTATCAGCTAACAAGTCAGCTTATTGTGTATTGTTCGCCGTAAATCGACGCCAATATTTGTCAATCATGCTCTTGTGTTGTTGCCCACAATATAGTTTTACATGTATTTAATTTGAATTAGTTTTACATGAGATTAAATTACACATAAATAAATAAAAAATCCACATATAGTATGAAAGTTTTAGAAAGAGAAAAAAATCTTTAAGGTTAGCCTAATTAAACTTATATACTATATAAATAAGTTTATTTTCATTTCCTATAAAGTGAGAAGATGGAATTGTGAGACTTGAAAATGTTAGAATTTTCTTCTATGATTGTAATAGGTATTGTCAGAGAAATGACACAGAGTAACCTCAATGATAAGGGAATGGAAGATACTAATGGCATCGGTAGATAATGGTGGTCAACAAATAAACATTGGGTGATACATGTCTATAAAAGAGAATTGGTGATAAATCCTAAAAAAGTTATATTGATCCACACGAATCTCGACTCACATTTAATACAAATGTTTTAATATTTAAATTTTGGAATTGTTATAAAAAATGCTGACAATAAAGTGAAAAACAAGATCGAAAAATTGCAAACCAGAAAATAACACAGATTTACGTGGTTCGGCTAATTTGCATATGTCTACGGAGCTCAAGAGGATTTTATTACTTAAAAAAATTACACTATCAAACGTCTTGACGTTTACAAGAAAAAAACTTCTTTTCTTTTTTTCTCTTTATTTCTCTCTCTTAGCTCTCAAGAGAACTTGACTTAGCACTCATAACAGACCAAAAGAGACTATTTAAAGAAAGCAAGAGAGAGGTAGATGGAGAGAAATAAGTGAGACGCGGTAGGTAAGTCACAGGCTCCAAATATTTAATAAAAATACTTACAACCCAATTTATTATCAAATAAAATGTCTCGGTGAGACAAATCAAACGGTATTAAAATAATCTGACATGAGCCCAAGTGAGCCTACATCATGCATTTAAATCATAAATTTAAATTTTGGAGTTTGTTGTAGGGGACCAAATGATTTCCAAATCTCTAATTTTAGCCATTGCGAGCCATATAAATCGTCTTTAAATACATCTATCATTAAAAATATATTTTTTCAGCCTATTTTCCTACGTGTCTTAATCAAAATAAGAGAAAATAAAAGCTCATGAACCTTTATATTAGTAGGATTTTTATTCTTAGGTTAATCTAAGTGATGATAGTTAGATAAATTTTAATATAATAACTCTTTTTGAGGGGTATAATATTTCTCTAATCAAAGGTTTAGTTAGCTTAGTTGAATGATTAGAAATTTAATATTAAGTTGCAAAAATGCATCGCTTTAAAATAATATACCAATCGGTTTTTTTGTGATGTGCATTTACGTATATGCCATCTAATTCTTATGCATTTACATGTCCAACACCTAAATTTTATTTTTTACATTTATACCACTCAAAATTTTCATATCAATCAAAAAATTATCACTATTTTAATTTTTAAAAGATAAAATACACATTTGGATGTATTGACAAGGCGACATAAATATAAAAAATAAAATTTTGATGTTAGATTTGTAAATACATAAGATTTAAGTGGTTTGCATGTAATTTATTTGCGTCGGCCGAGCAGATCTTAAAATCTTGTGACGTCTGGAAACTACTTCATATATTCGGTTCGACGCATTAGTAATTTTTTATTAAAAACGTCCCCCTCAAAAATGACGTCCGGCCATATTTTTTTGACTCGCGATTAAGGGAGTCATTTTGTCCTAATTGCCGCATTAAATTTATCAAATTTTAAATTACTGCCTAATCCTACAGTATGCTATAGTTCACTATCAATTTTTTAGTGATAAGGATTGTATATATAAGACTATATCAGCACGAATGTCAAGGCTGGGACGACCACCGCCGACCCAACCTTGATGACCTAACTTGGGCAATCAACCAAGCCTGGACGATCGACACAATTCAGCCCACCAAGCTGTTCGTGTCAACCCAAAGTCTAACTAAGTTTGACTGGCCGAACCATATAACAAACCATACATGTAAAATACTAAAAACACCATAGTAGTGACCTCTTTAAGGCAGGGATAAAAATGTAATATAGTCATTATGCACCCTCTCCTCTCTGAATAGTGACAAGATTTTATGAATATTATGATTGATTTCAACATATCAGTATTCTTTCTCCCCCTTTTTTTTTCTTTATCTCTTCTTATTTACTCTCTATTTCTTGGATATTTTTTCACGGATAAATCACGATTCAACAATCTCAAATTAGGTTGACTCAATTTCATTAGAAAACCAATTTTATTTACGGTTTAGCCATGTGATAACTAATGAAATCATAATTATAACCAGGAGATGTGGCTAGCGGTGGAACTAGGGTCTGTTTGGGGCAGCTTATTTGTGCGGTGTCGTTTTGAAAACGCACCTGACCTGTTTGGGTAAACTACGTTTTAGTAGCTTATGCATTTTCGAAACGCTGAAAACAGCGTTTTCACATCGTACCTATCTAGGTGCGGTGGTAGCTTTCTTGCAGCGGTCTAGCTTTTCCAAAAAAATAAAAATTTGTAGTAGCTATTGCACCCAGCTTATCGGCAGATTATTTTTAATCAGCTTATCAAAATATTATTCAATAAGCTGCAGTTGTCCCAAACAGACCCAAGAATGAATAATAATAATTAAATGTTACTTATATTTTTAATGTATTAATTATTATTACAATAGTTTTAAAAAGTTTTTGGAAAGAAATGTTAAAAACTTAAATATTTATTACACTTTGAATTTTTTTTTTTAATTTCATCATCTCTTTTTCCAAATTAATACTTGATGTAATTTTACATTTTTTTTCAATAAATTGTTTAAGTAATTTATAAGGGGTGTAAAGTCAACCGAGCTTGAGTCATTCCTAGTTTGTGCTTGAACAATATTATGTGCTAGAAATTTTGTGATGATAAAAAACAAATTTTTATGTCTTAATCTAGCTTGAATATCCTACGCACGCATATATAAAATAAGAGTTAAAAAAGGGATAATAAAGTTCTTATGTGGAAAGCCTGCAACGGAAAAAATCATGAGAATTAGCTTGGTCAAAATAATTTATGATATATTTGATGAAGTTCATGATTTCATTCTTCTTCGTTAGTAAAGAAAATGAAGTTACAAAAACATGATTAGCCTCGTGTTTTTTTATAAGACGTGTTGAAAAACAACAACAATAATTTTATTATAATAATCACGTACGAATAAGAGAACAATTGCGCTACAACAATCCTATGATAATAGCTTACCTTTAACAATCACTAATGGTAGCAAAGAGGTTTATTGATGATCATTAGCTTCAAGGTTTCTTCATTAGTGTGGATTTAATTTTTAATCATTTTGCTCTTCATTTTTTTCAATTGAAAATGGGGTTATATTTATAGAAATTTGGGGTGAACATTTTCATAAACTGAGCTAAAATTTCATAACATTTCATTTAATTAGCGGCTCATGTTGATTTCTTTGATCATAAATCTTTGTTTGTAGTATTTAATGTCTTAATGATCTCGAAATAGAGTGATTTTGAGCTCAATTGATTCCACTCATTGAGGTGCGTGATTTTATTATAAACACGCCAAATTGAAATAATATTTGACCTTTCAATTATTTAAAATGACAGAGATAGTGGCACTCATAGTGTATTGAAAATCCAACTAAATCTGAAATCTTCTAAACCTTCTAATTGATGCATCAAAGCCTTCGACTAGACTTTAAGTGTTTCATCTAAACTGATTTGAGCTTGTATTAAATCACTTTCAAATCATTGAGTTTTCCTTATGGAGATGCTCAATTGACTATAAAGTTATTAAAATCTGGGCACAAATGAGTTGAATTTGAAATTGGAATGTTTTCTCCTCAAGATGCTTAGTGATTCTTCTTGCCCGAAGATAACTATTCGTTGATGACACAACAATAAGTTTGCCTTAAACACTAAATTTATTAAATCTTATTGTTAAAGTTGCTAAAGTAGTTACTATATAACCCTTAAGAGTCTTTATTTTACCATTCGTTTCACCAATAATGATAGAACTAAATATAGTTTTGGGCACACCATCTATATAAGGAGAAAATATTTCATTCGTACACCACGAACACGTCGTCATATACGTCATCGACAGACAACGTGGTTGCCGGTGGCAGACCGCCCGTGCAAACGTTCGATGCAACTTGTATAGAAAGAGAAGAAAAAAAGGGCGAACAATGAATGTTTAAGAATATGTCAATGAGAGGTAAAATTTTGCATATCTATTATAACTTCTTTGATTTGTGCAAACAATTATTATTCATAGATTTTTCTAAATTCATGAAATGTCTCAAATATTAAAAAAAATTTAAATACAAATATCATACTTTCACTCATTAATATCTTATACTTCTTCACCAATTAGAATACCTCTAAACCTTTTTTTTCAATTTCTAGTTGATAGTTTGTACCTTCTAAATAAAAAAATATATGCTAAAATACCCCCAATAAATTTCATATTTATTTTTTCTAATTTCTGCCCATCACTGAAAAATTGCAAAATATCAATTATTATAACTGCTCTCCCCAAAAAAAATTAGGAAATTGAAATAAATAAATATTTAAGTGAAAAAAAAATGTGAATAACAACAAATGCATGTTAAAAAATGATAACATAAGAATCAAAATAAGACCAACATTTTAAAGTAATCGGGTCAAGGCTAACGGTAGAAAATAAAACGTTTTTGGAGCATATGTCATGATTCATGAATGTGGTCGGACCCAATTTAATGTGTACAAAAAAAGATAGCATCAATATGACTATTTACAAACAATAAAATAATTTAAATAATTTAAAATTTAAATCATATAAATAAATAAAAAAATTTTTTGAACTTTGCTTATGAAATTTTACAGACATAAGTTTTAATTTTTAAATATATATTATTTTACCTAATGCATTAAAAAGATGTGTTTCACATTTTAAAAGTTTAAAAAATTGTATTTTCTTATATGAGTAAAGTGTAAAAATCATCTCATATTTTTTATATGAGACAGTAGCCCCAAACAGCTTCAGCTGCCCCAAATCGGTTGTTAATTGATATGGCTTTCTAAGGACCTAAGAAGACTAATACAACAATTTCGGCGAGTTTCGGCAGAGTTTTTTGTGCAAAATTGAAAGGTGACCGTGAGCTTTAGATGGCTTTTCCGGTGGCGGCGGCAATTCCCGGCAGCGGCGTGGAGCTGAAATAGTTCTCATAAAAAACTATTAGAGCTCTATTTTAAATTAGTCGTAGATTATTTTGTGGCTTCTATGAACTCTGAAGTTAAAACTGTCTCATATAAATAGTTGGGATTTTTTTTTTCATTTCACTCATTTTGATATTATATGAAAGAATTGAGTGATATATATATATATATAAAGTAAAATTTGTATGTTAGATATCCAAATAAATAAGGAATTGGGTGGCATGCATGTAAAATGACTTCTGTTTTTAATGCAATCGCTAAACATCAAACCTTGTAAGCTGGGACGCATTGGATTATCTTTTATTAAAGAAGTCACACTCTAAAATGACGTTTGGGATAAAGACTTATGACAATATCCAGCCTTCAATTTTGACCCGTGATTAAGAAAGTGATTATCTTCTACTTTTCAGCCCCCATTTTTTTTTTTTTTAATTATTTTTTAGAGTCTTTAATCAAAATTTCGGAGAAGGTGATAAGCATGAATCTAAACTACTCCAAATAATTTATGCAAATTTTATATTTTGGTCTTATTCTTTATTTAAAATATTGTTTCACTGTCAGTATCATCACATGTTGCTATTTTATCAGCATATTTTGTTTGATGACTATAGTTAGCATGTCAATTATAAAATATTAATTTAGGTTGTATTAATACTAATACAGGTTTCATTTCACATAAATTCCGGGAAGAGAAGAGAATATGATCTAATGAGAAAAAAAGAATGAAAGAGAGAGAGAAAGAGAGTAAGAGAGATACCTACATAGTCATGGTTTAAGATCTCCAAAAATGGTCTAAAAAATCGATCTCCCCTCCATGGATATCCCTCTCATTTATTTATACATGTTCCGTCAAGCCAACTCGACAACTGGTAAAGAACAACTGTCATATTTTGGCAAGTCAGGTCAGTGAGTTATCTTAGAATATCATGTTGGTGATGATTATATCTTCTAAGTAGATAGATTTATCAGGCCCAAGAGGCCTACTAGGCATGTGTTACCATAAAAGCTGATTTTTGGTATATGCAGTTTATCCGATCAACACTCGAGTCGGTTTGGGTTGGGTCGAATTGGGTTGAGTTGTAATGAATTAAAATAGTACCCTACTACTATAGTTTATGATCATCTTTTTAAACTTGGTCATTTGATTGAAACAACTATTATGGTCAATTCAATTTGAAAAGCAAGTTACTAATGCAAACAATATGTTTGGTCACAATGAAATAATGATTTAAGGCTTATTTGGTTGCCTCAAGATATCATAATTTATAAAGCGTTGTTCCTATCTTTACTAATTATATAGGAGAAAATTAAATTATTACATTTTAATGCTAAGCATAGAAGAAAGATGGGTTGCAATGTCCCCATCCAAACTAATAGGTAAGGGATGATTGACGCTTTGTCAGCAAATGCTTCAGTTTGCTAGTGCTTTTCAAACTTTTCAACAACAAGTTTGACATTAACTATTTGCAGAAATGGGACAATTTAAAGGGCTTAGAAAGAAACTGCAATTTGCAGTAGGTGAAATAATTGATGTCCGTAAAAATGAAGGCTTTTATATCGAAATTTAAAATGAGTAATAATGGTGAAATAAATAAAGAACAGGGTGAAAAATCAGGAGTAGTTATTGCAGTTATGCAGTCAGGTCTAATCGCTTTTGAGTATTGCAATTTTTAAATTTTAGCTGCTGTAGTGGCAGCTGAGGCAGGTCTCAGTCCTGTACAGTCTGCGATTGGGGTGACAGATGGAGACTTGGGGAAGTGGGAGCGCAGGCAGATTAAGCGAGGTGTATTTATTCTAGATTTTTAGGATTTAAGAGTCAGATATGCAGCATTATTATTTTTTTTCTTAAGGTGATTGTAAAAATATGGTAAAAAAATAGTCGGATATGCAGCTTTTATGTGCAATTTGTAATTCGAACCCAAGAATGACCCATCAAGTCTAAATTGATTTTAAATGGATCATCCAACACAGTTGACCCAATTTTAATATGAATTGTTACATGTGGGGTTCCAATTAATAGGTTGAATGTAGGTCGGGTTCGGTTTGAAATTTCTATTTGTATAAAATTTGGGTTTGGGCAATTTTGAGTTGGGCTCGATACCAACAAGTTGGCGAAAATTGACACCCCCTTGATTGATCTTCCTCAAATATTTAATGGATTCTTCTTGAGAGTGAATAAATAAGGTTTAATATGCAATGGATGATGTAGTGTTTTATCAGCAATAGATATGCTTTTTTTTAACCTTCATAATCAATTTCTTTCTTTTTTAATCATCTTGAAATATTTATGATTATCTGTGATCCTTTGATGATTATATCTGATTCTCTTATGTAAGAAAAACTTCCTACTGTGTCATAATGATCAAAGCATCTATTTTTAAACCTAAGCTTATTTAGATACATGGACATGAAGTTCAATTTAGGGTGTGTTTGGGGCATCTTATTTGTTGCTTGTGCTTTTTCAAAACGCCCTGGAGGTTGTTTAGAGTGTTTTGCGTGAGTTCCAGGAAACAACGTTTTTAAATTGTATTAGACCTTGCATCCCGCATTTCCGTCTCCCAATGGTGATACTACCATCGTTCTCATTCTTCCCCTGCGATTCACCTCGCCTCGATTTCCTTCTCGCCTACTCCTTTCTACCGTCAGACGTTTTTGTCTCCCGATCGCGAAACCGGGCGACTTTATTTAATGTGGCCGGGCAGCAGCTTCGGTTCCCGAAATTGCCATCGATGAGCTACGCGAGCTGAGATCTGATAAGGGGATTGCTAGTGAAGGAGCCGCAGCTTCAGTTTGCTATGCAAGGGGGCACGACAGGGATAAGTACATATGGATTGCGGTCTCATCATTCTTTATAAATTTGAGAACACTAATATTATTACTTTTATTTTTGTTTATTTTTTTTTTTTGAAATAAAATATATTTATAAGCATTTAAATATTATTTTGATGTTTTTTTTAAAAAACTAACTTATATTAAAAGTAAAAAATAAAAACACTTTAAAAATGCATCAAATAAATATATTCTCATAAAAGAATGCAAAAAAAAAAAAAATAGAAATTGTATCAAAAAGCCCTAAATTTACTATATTAGCCATACTATCATTAAATAAATAATTAAGAAAGGTAAATGTTTTGCATCAAAACATTTATTATATTAAATTTAAGTATTTATTTTTACAAATATCTTATGTGTTGGGTCTGATATTGACTGATAACATACAGATATTAGAATATTAGTTATTGTGTACACGCAATCAAATATCTCACTCACCTCCCTATGTACATATATATATATATATATATAGTGGAAAATAAAGGATTTCCAAATATTATGTTGCATATATTGCCCTACTAATTTTGAAAGAGCATAGATGATAATTATTTTGTCCTATGTTAATTAAATGATATTTCATTAAGAAATCTTAATTTGATATTGATTCTTGCTTGCCATATAAATTTTGGTAGAATCATTAAATAAGTTTTTAAGAGAGTAAGCAGGGGGAGCTCATAAATTAAATGCAATGTAAAGGAATAAGTGAAACTCTCATTCCATTTCATTTATTTATCAAATTGGAACTTTCCTTAATGGCTTAAAGTTTGGCTCATGTTCAGATATTTGTTATGCCCCCGCATCTCAAATATATAAACTCAGGTATTGTACAATTAAAGTATTCTTGATCAGATTTTCCGCAGATCGAAAGACTCAAAGCGGAACACGTGTCATTAGATAGTGTTCTATGAAAATAAACAAAGTTATAAAAAAGCCGGGTCGGTGATCAGTCTAGCGATCGATTAAGGGCCAACCGATCTAGTGAGCGACTGAATTTGTGTTCGGAGATTGATCTAGTGGTTGAGCAAATGTAAGCTGACCAATAGATCGGCCAAGCCAAAGATTGACCAACTCGGAGACCACCAAATAGAGGATGATCCTCCAAATATTCAACAATCTCATGATAAGGAGTTAATCAATGGCTTAATTATCATTTCACACTATTCATAGTCATCCATAAATCAAGAAGCATTAAATGTAATAGTGGTTGTTGAAACTATGTACGAAAATACCTCATCTCTCACATCTTTTTGTACGTTACTCTCTTTTTAGCATGCTCTAATCCATGAGCATGATTCACAAACAAATTTGGGTTCAATATAACACATTAAAGTTGCAATCGCATTGTAACATATGTATATAAATGTATGTCACTTTAGAAAGATAATATTAGTAGTATATTCTTATAATATTAGTAGTATATTCTTATGATATTAATGATTAATGTGTTATAAAAATAAATATTAAATTTACTATAGTTTTATTGTTAAATAATGCATAAGTTCAGGTCAATCACAAGACATAATTACACAGAAAATTAGAGAGGAAATCATATTAGCACAATCACATTAATAGAAACCTTTCATGACGATGATAAATGAATTGTTTCAATTTATAATTGTTTTGTTCATTTTTTGAAAAGATTTGTGCCCATAAAATTCTTGTTTTAAGTAGAACATTAAATAAAAAAATATGATGGCATTTACAATTATTTTGAAGATTAAATAATAAAATATAAAAAAAAATGTATTTATATGAAAATTTAGATTTGAACACTAAACTAAGATGCTATGATTTTAAGATCATTTTGAAAATATTTATGTTAAATATAAATGTTGATGTTAGTTAATTATATATAATTAATCCTTGAAAATTACACTACTTAGATATCATCTATACTTAACACCAGCAGGCCGCTAACGGGCCTTCACGGTCTGTGAAAAAATGGGCCTTTATTTGAGATATCCTTTTGTATGATGCATCCATAATGCTTGACATGGATACAATATGAAATGGATATAGAATATATTTATTATTAAATATATATAAAAAACAGATATATTTTTAATAGAAGGTAAAATATATATTTTTTAAGTATATAGTAATAATAAAATTAAATAAATATGAAATAAAATCAATAAATGAACGATAACAATTGAGCAAAATATAATAAAACTACCAATCCTCTAACCCAACCAAGCAACTACATAGATTTTATTACATTTTCGGTATTAGCTTGCTACTAAGTTGTTGTATTTTAATTTATTAAAAAAATGCATTAATACCAAAAGAATACATGCAACTCCCCATGCTTGGACTATGGAACTTCATAAGATTTTAAAGAGGCATTTACATCTATACCACATGATTCTTATGTTCCTATATATTTAACACCCAAACATTCATATTTATACGCATACCAAGTCAAAAGATTTGATTCATATATTTTTACAGCAATTATGATTAACATGAGGGGACAAATGAAAGATTGACTTATCCTGATATGCTCACGTGGCATCACTCCATTCGCTCATATCCATCCCCGAAATCCATGAGAAGTCTTCCACATCACAAGAACCTTTATCCAACCATCCATAAACATCCCAACTTTCATTTGATTCAAAGAATCAGCCAAAAAAAAAAAAAAACTCAATTTTGAATAGAAGCAGAGAGCAGCCATGGCAACCTCAACTGCTATTGCAGGCTTGGCTAAATCCCCTCTCTTCCTCCCAACCCGCTCCCCAAAGCCATCTCACCAATCAGGTAAAAAAATTCTTCTCATTTCCTGCTGCTAACACTACTAGCTAACAATAATTCTTCTCTTCTTCTGAAACTTCATAGGCTTCATAAGGCCTCATGTTGCCATAAGGAATCCCTTAAGCCAGAAACTTGCTTCAGGTGGAAAGTTCACCTGGTGAGTACATAAATGTATAATCAGCTGGTATATATTGCTGATGAGCTCTAATATGTTTTTTGTCTTTGGGTGAGGCTAGTTTTGAGAGAAACTGGCTTCGAACGGATTTCAGTGTGATTGGTTTTGGCTTGATTGGTTGGCTTGCACCGTCGAGTATTCCGGCGATCAACGGAAACAGCCTGACTGGACTATTCTTCAAAAGCATTGGAGATGAGCTTGCTCACTGGCCAACTGGACCTGCACTCACCTCTCAGTTCTGGTGAGTAGTGACTTATTTGATCAGTTTGTGAGAATTTTCGGTTCTGTCTCGCAACATATGAGAGTTAAATTACTAGGATTTAGTAAATCAGGAATCTCTGGTTCTACTAACTCTAGAATGGCTTGAATCTGGAAGACTGTCTGGCAACGGATTTAGTGATTAAATCTTGAAATCCAATGAAATTATTTGGTAGTTATAGAGCTACGCTGCGGCGGCTAACAAGCTGCACCTTACATTCGAAGCGCGCTAAGTTAAATCCACTGATTCGTAGGATTTACTGAAGTCGGGATTTACGGCTAAAATCTGTCAAATGCAGATTTATAGCATGACCGTCTAGCAAGATTTCGCTTAAATCCCATCTTAAATCCGTTGCCAGATAGCTCCTTAGTGTAATGTAGCTGGTTGAGTTTACTGGGACTTGATTAATATATTGTAGGTTGTGGTTAATCACATGGCACCTTGGGCTTTTCCTTTGCCTGACATTTGGGCAGATTGGTTTCAAGGGGAGGACTGAAGAATACTTCTAAGATTCTTAGTGAATTTCCTGTGATGTTTTTGTGTATAACTAGATTATGTTATCTTCTTGTTTCCTAAATGTGTTGGCTTATCAATGTTTATGATAATTTAATCAGCATTTTGCAGTTAAATGTGCTTGAAGGAAGATAGTTTAAGATGTATGATCTCCTATAAAATCCTTGTGTTTGACCAGCATTTTTTTTTGTGGTATGAACTTTTGTATATTAAACAAATGTTTATGATGATTTTATGAGTTAGTGAGGGGGATTAATATTAGTAGCTAAAAAGTTCAAAGATTAGAAAGTTTTGATTGTTAAAATGTAACAATAGAGAATAATTGCAGACTGTAATGATAGTAATTGTTAAAACAATGTTATTTAAAAACCAAGTTGCCTCTTTCATATAACTTTCAAATTCTCACTCAAATATCAAAATTTTTTATCAAAATCAAACCTATATTTTTCACTTTTATCAAATTTTCAATGGTGAACATGCGTAAATGCATCTTACAGTGGTAATTCAGCAAAATCTTTTGAGTACTAGGTTTGTAAATAGCAATATTTCAAGTGTTGTCTATGTAATATGTTTGTGTAGAATCAGGTGTAAGTATTTTCAACTTTTGTGTTGGCTCATTTTCATTCATTTGTCATAAATTATGCTCCTGAGTAACAAGGAAGCTCAAGAGATAATTAATATAATAAGTTGATAAGTCCTTGGCCTCTATAATGGTGAGGCCCTGCATCTCATTCTTAATAAAGGCTATTAAAATCTTAATAAATTTGTCTTGATTTAAATTTTTTCAAGAGAATATAAGGTTGTGAGTAAAACTTGATCAACATAGTGTCACAAGTTGTGTTTGTAATATTTCATGCTCATAATCTAATCATGTTAATGTGGTATTAATAAACCTTGTTATTTTCTTCATACATGACAATAAGTTTATCACATATTTTTTTAACATTTTTTTACATTGATGCTCTCATGTAATTATCAAATTTAAATGCAAAAAAATAAATTAAAATTTATAATGCTTCAAATCCACAGTCTGAAAGACTTTTAAATTAAAGTTTCACTAACCATCTTGGACTGATATTTTTAATGTGTCTCAACTAAGTCGTGAGACTATAAAAATGTTGGCATCCATATTCTTCATAAGTAAAAAGTGGAGTTATAAATATTATGGGATTGATAATGTAACCTTCTTTAAATGCATCATTGATGCCAAAGTTTGTCATTGAAAGATCTTCTCTTGAGAATGTTAAGCCTTATAATCCAGAACCCTTCATTTTAGCATCACTAGAAAGTTACCATGTCGCAAACCAATGAGTTGGATTAATTGTTCCATGAAAACATCTAAGGATTAATGTGTGTACTAAAGAATGTAAAGATTATATAATTTAAAACTACAAAAGATTATAAATAATGAGAATAAACTTAAATCTTACAAAATCAAACTATATCAACAATGTAAATCAATATTAGTTTGCCCCCAATAAGCTTTATCTATTTTGTGTGATCTCCTTTGTAAGAGTTTTAATTACAAATGTCAATAAATAATTAGAATATTAAAAAAAAAGGTTCAAGTTCACCTGATTATTTTTTTTAATCTATTTTAGGTCAAAATTGTAACACTTATTATTATTTAGTGAATAATTTGATATCAATCTAATATTAATCCAAATATAATTTAAGTTTGGGTCTAAATTTGGGCTATATTTATAGGTCAATTTTGAGTTAATAAGCAATATTGATTTACATAAATTGCTTGATCTACATAATAAATAGACTAAATAGGTGGGATTTATATTTGGTGAGTTCAATCCAAATATGTTTATCCAAGGATAAGTTTGAGCCAAGCATATTATGGTCATGTAAAATTTAGATCAAACTCATACCCGACCCATAAATCAAAATTGATACTCGATAATTTTAATAGTCCGATATAGTTTGAATTACATGCAAATAAACCTCTTTCAATAGATGGAGAAACCCAATATTTTTCTTTAAAGGCAAGAGGCAAGGTACTTTAATACATGTAGCAAGGCAAGAGGCAACAACAAGTATTATAATAAAATTTTTACTAGTAGTCATATCAAAATGATTTTTTGAGAATTGTATATATGATTGTGATTGTATGTACGATTCAAAGGGTTCTTTAAATTTTTAAAAATATTTTTTAATTGTCTATACATTTTTAACTTATGGTTTTAGTTTATGTGTGCGAAAGAGCGAGAGAGAGAGTGCGTGTGTGTGTGTTGGTTATTATCTTTTTCTAAAATTTTGTACCAAGTAATCAGAGTAAAAAAAAAGTAAATAAAGCTTGTCTAATTACCATTGGTGATATCATAATCCATAGAGTGGTTCAATTTAGATAATTAGTTGGATCACATTTATATTACTTTTTAATAATCTTCATGTGTGAGTTATCAAGTTATGTAATCTAAAAATAAATAGTATTTTCAAACATATGCTTTATATCAAAATATCATTAAGATTTGATGCTTGATCATGAAGGTTAAAACATGCACAACTTGAAGAGTTAAATTAAAGTTACACTGAAATACAACACTTAATTCCTTCTTCATTTTACATGATTGAAAATTCCAATGTGACAGGTTTGAGTGGTAAAAGAAAAGTTAAATGCAGCTGACAGATCTTGGTGCTTGAGAGTTATCCATTTGATAAGTGTATCATTAATAAGTTTTCTTATTTGATGGGAATTATATTATTTGGTGGATGTAGATGTTCTTATTTAAATATTTGTCTTTTTACATTTAAAATTATCATTAGTCATTATATCATCTTTTTTATAAGAGAAATACAAACTTAAACAATCAAAGGAGATCCAAATTCATATCATTATATATTCTACATCAATATTAATGTCTCCAAATGATTGCAATTGGTGCACTGTTTGACTATCACATGGCTCAATTTTGAATTTGAATTCAAATTCTTTGTATTCCATTGTGCATGTCATCATGAGTTTTAAAATAAATGTAGTTGAACATGGGAAAATATGTCAGCACGAATCTCAAGGTAGATGAACGATTGAGGAGGGTGACACTGACGATCGAGCATAGTTGTTGACGACTGTCTTGAGCTAGATGTTGGCAAGGGAGGCGTCTTGTCCGAATGATCGGTGGAATGTGCCAGCTGATGTTCCGCAGGACATGGGTCAGTCCTCGAGGCGATCGATGAAAGGCTCTCTTTTGGATTAGATGCTTACTAGACGAGCGACAACTTTAATCGATCGAATCAATCTCCAGTTTTGTTATATGTGAATAAATCTGTAATTTTCAAAAAGAACCCCCCTCTAAAAAGTTAATAATGAGGGGGCTAATATATACTTTTGTAATGCTGCGACTTTTGCTTATAAATAAGAGTTTATGTCATCAATAAATGATACTCTTTTACTGTCCCCTAATGTGCTTTGTCTCTCTCTAACTCTCGCTCTCTCTCTCTCTCTATCATCACTTTCTAGCATAACGTTCTATTCCTTTGATATGTTTCCGGACACTTTTGGATTCAATTGTAGCAAATGATTTAATTATGATTTTAAAATAACAATTTCATCTAAAATGTAACAATTATATAATTCATATTATTATTCTTAAGATTCTATTTTCGGAAGTTGTAATAAGTTGTAGAAATGCTTTAGAAGAACTTATTATTACATGTATTTTCAACAAAATATAAATGATAGATTAAAAAATCATGATAATGAAAAATATAAATTTATGGATTAAAAAATCACTGACATAGTTGCATTGCTAAAATATTGGATGATGAACATGATAATGAAAAGTTATTCTATATATTAAGAGGTTATTGGGGATGGATTTTTATTTTTGTTTTTTTTTTAAATTTTTTGTTACTTTTTTGTTTTATTTATGTTTTGATTTTTGGGCAAAACATGTTTATTATATTGAAAATGAATCAAATTATTTGTAAAATGGTCAAAATAAGTTATTTTTTAAATAAAAATAAATAAAATTGATTCCAAATGAGGCTTGAACTTTTAAGAAAATAACTTAAAAAGTTTATCAGCCCAAAATTAGCAAAACTTTAGTTTGAAAAATAAAGTTTTTTTTTTTAAAGGGATACTTAATAAAGCTTAAATTTGGCTTTAAAATAAAATTTTCAATTATTTTGTTTAAATAGTGAACTATAAATAGTATTTTAACTATTTTATTTGAAGATGAATTATGTATATTAATATCACTAGAGATAAATGACTGAAGAGACACGAGTAAATATATATAAATATATCTGATATTGTGGTGTATAAATATTCACATAATTGTATATGATTAAAAATGAGTCATATTCATGATCATAAGCATATTTAAAATCTATATTGTTTGGACATCTAAAATTCTTTTCTTTTGCAACCTTACTTTGGTTGATGGCGTATATTTTTCTGCTAGTATGTGTATTATATCTTTCATTTTTATGATTTATATTGCGTACTGTAATTTCTTACTATTTTTGTTTTAATAAATAATTTTTATTTATTGAGTTTGATTAATCAAATTTATCTCTTATCTTTTATAGCAAGTTCTATCAAACTATTTTATTCTCTTATTAGTTTATGATTGTAATTTCTATTGATTTGTTGTAATAAATATTATTTTTCTATTTAGTGTATGTTGAATCTTTTAGGAAATAAGGGCTTATATGGTTCATAAGTACATACAAGCCAATAGACCTTGAATGGTAGAGAGAGATATGGAAATCTATTGAAGGAAATTTAGAAAAAATATTAATTCAAACTCTTCGACAAACCTAAGCGAAGCACCTCTTCGGAGATTCCATGAGTTACGGGATTCAAGAGAAAGAGAGAGCAAGAGATGTAAGAATGGAGATCGAAAGCAATCTCGATCTCCAGAGATAGAGGAAAGGAGGAGGATCCAAAGAGATGAAGATCCCTTTCCTCTATTTTTCTCTCTCCTTTTATACATAGATGAAGAAATCCATAAAATAGACAAAGTAGTACATTTCTCACTAAATGATGCCTCTTCTCAGCTATTTCAATGAACAAAGTGTGATGTGAATGTCAGTGCACGATCGACTGATGTTAGCTATTACATTCACAAACATTGTAGATACAATAACCATCTCAGAACCAGGGTTGAAAGAAAGAATCCTAAATGTTTGGCGGTGTCTTGTCCTTGGTGGTCATGATGACTTCCTCTAATAGTTGCATTATCTAAAGCGAGCTAGGTTACTCTTTCGATGAAAAATGAAAGTGATTGGATTTGCAGACAAGCTTGGTTCAATCACATCAGCAAGTGAGCTCAGTTCAAACAATTCGGCCGTTTTGTTAAGTTCTACCACTTCGACAGGCGGGCTTATTTTAGTAAGCAAAAATTTCAACAACAAATTTTATGTACCAGTATTTGTGTATAAATTTAGTAATCTGATTCTTTTATGTCTTCAGTCAAAATCTACGAGAAGAATGAGAGAATAGAGAGTCTTTATTCTCTTTGAGATCTTCGAGGCTAGGATAAGACTTATCTTGAGAATGCCTCATTTTATCCTCAGGGACTGGTCTGCTTGGTTTGTGAGGAATTGGCTTATTCTATCATTTACATTCTACGGCTTCTCCTCGGGGCATTTTAAGCTCTCCTGTAAAGAACTGTCGTGGATTTATATCGATGACCGGCATCTGCAAGCCATAGTTTTCATCTTTATCAAGTTCTCAATAATTTGATTGTGTCAAATATATCCTTTCAAAAGTTTAAAAAGATCACCTGAATCAATAGTTTCAGGTGATTTATTTGTTATTATCCCTTGATAAATATAGAGTTAAAGAGCAGACTAACAAAGTCCGACCTGTGCTCTTCAAGATCCGAGCCTAATATTTCCTTCCCGTCCATGAGCCGAAGCGAGCCTCCGCCCTATGATCTTTTCCCTCCGCTGCTGCTACCGTTGCCTATCTTCTTCTTCCTCAGCAGCTGCCCTTACTACCACCGCCTCCTTTCCCTCGTCCCCCTCCGTCGCTTCTCTTCTTCTCTCGTGCCGAAGTCTTCGATCCCTCCAGCAAATCCACCCTCACTTTATCCGCAAGGGTCTAGAGCAGCACCAAGTCCTCGTCTGCCGCTTTATCGTCCTCTGCACTTCTCATTTTGCTCTACGTTATGCCTCAGAGGTCTTTTTTCGCGTCTCCTCGCCCAACGTCATCCTGTGGAACGCCCTCCTCAATGCCTCCTCCAATCTCTCTTCGCTCTCTCACACTGTTTCCCTGTTTAACCTCATGCGCCGCTCCCAACACCCTGATGGCTTCTCCTTCCCCTGCCTCCTCAAAGCCTGTTCTTTTCACGCCGCTTTCTTCCTTGGCGCCTCCCTCCACTCTGCTGTCCTGCACCTCGGGCTCGAGGACGACCTCTTCATCCGCACCTCCCTTGTCGACTTCTATGGCAAATGTCGCCACGTTGATGCGTCTCGGAAGTTATTTGACACGATGTCCAGCAGGAATGAGGTTACTTGGACCGCCATGATTGCAGGCTATTTAATTTCCGGCAATCTACTGGACGCCCGCCTTCTGTTCGATGAAATGCCTGAGAGGAATATAGTTACTTGGAATGTAATGATTGATGGGTATGTGAAGGCCGGAGATTTGATGAATGCACGGAAGGTTTTCGATCATATGCCTAAAAGGAATGAGATTTCCTTTACTTCAATGATTGACGGGTACACAAAAGCCGGAGACATGGCTTCTGCAAGGTTCCTGTTTGAACAACTGGACAACAAAGATGTCTTTTTGTGGTCAGCAATGATCTCTGGTTACGCGCAGAACTGCCAGCCCATTGAGGCCTTCAAGCTTTTCCTCGAAATGCATAATAGAAAAATCAAACCTGATCAAGTCATTATGGTTGGATTGATGTCGGCCTGCGCACAATTGGGTAGAACGAGTATCGCCAAGTGGGTCGATCAATATGTTCAGCAGATCCCTCTCGATGCCAGCAAACCTCATGTTTTGGCTGCCTTGATAGACATGAATGCCAAATGTGGAAACATGAAAAGAGCCGTCTTTCTGTTTGATTCCATGCAGGTCAGGGACTTGGTCTCTTACTGTTCCTTGATGCAAGGATATTCTATACATGGATTTGGAGCTGAGTCGGCCAAGCTATTCGATCAAATGCTCAGAGAAGGGATCATCCCGGACAATGTCGCCTTCACGGTGATATTTACTGCTTGTGCCCAAGCTGGCCTTATTGAAGAGGGTAGTAAGTATTTTAAGTTGATGAAGGATGTGTACAACATTACTCCTTCTAATGATCACTACGCATGCATGGTGGATCTTCTCGGGCGGGCGGGTTTGTTGAAAGAGGCATATGATTTTGTGAAATCTATGCCGGTGGAGCCTCACGCCGGTGTCTGGGGTGCGCTTTTGTTAGCATGTAGGATGCATTGCAATACGGAGCTTGCGGAGATAGCTTTATCGAGCCTTAGTGAGGTAGAACCTCGAAATGCAGGGAATTTTGTGTCGATGTCGAATATCTATGCTGCGGATGATAGGTGGGCTGATGTTTCAAAGGTAAGGAATGTGATGAAATTGAGGGGGTTGAGGAAGATCCCTGGTTGTACTTGGGTTTATTCCTAGAGAAGTCTTTTTTGCGTGTGATGTTTGACCAAAAAAATGAAATTTTTGTTGACTTCTTCTGAGATTTTAATCTCGTTGAAACAGTGGAGCAGCACATTGTATATAGAGAAATTGGGAAGAAATTATTTACTTTGGAAACCTACTCCAATTTTGTTAATGCATATAATGTTATAATGTTGAAATCATGAAGGACCGTTGAACTGACAATCTCTGTCATTTTTTTCTGTAAAATATTTTTGTTCTTAATTCAATCAAATGCATTCTAGAGATGTTAATACCATGTTGAATTAATTCTGCATAAAAAAAAAAAACCTTTTTCAATTTTATGTTTATGCATATGAAAGTTTCAGCTCTTTGAAATCAGCTCAAGAAAAATACTACTCCCATCCTAATAAGGTTGGCATAAGATATTCTTCTTTCGATGCTTATTTCCACAGCAAAATGTATTTTTTGACGCATATGCTATTAAAAATAATTTTCATTTTAAATAACATGAAAACATTAATTTTCATTAAAATAGAAGTGCTGCATAAATTTTTAATGTGCATGCTTTATTTCGAACTGATTATTTAATAGATTGAAGTGTGTAATTTTTTTTCATTATCTATTGATATAAAAATATGGAATTGGTGCTCTATTTTAATGTGTTCCTCAGAAGACTGGATTATTAGCTTGTGTCATGGTGAAAATGTTGTTATAGTAGAGATGTCTAGGTTGAATTATCGATATATAAAGTCCATGGATCAGGCAGTGAGGCTAGATTTTGCCTGTTGTGGTGAAGATGAGAGCTCTGTATTTTGTTTTCGCAGACAGTATAGCAACAATATGTTGCTGTTTGACGCTCCATTGGAAATAGATGTTGCCAGGATATGAGAAAGACTATTATTGTTTTTTTTTTCATGAGAGTTCCTTAGTTGTGGTCCAAGTAGTTGTGTAAAATTAAGACTCTTTTCTGAATTGGTATGTAAAGTTTGTCATCTCTTTAAGGTAATAAAGTAATCACATTAAAGGGTGGACCAGTCGACTTCAAGGAGAAGAGGAGTCAATTTTTAGAGCTCTTATTGATCAAAGACCTCATGAATACTTCTTGCCCCCACAGTTTCGATCCTCATAAACCATCGCTCGACAGTTGTTATTGGCCACAGTTGACTACCCTTTGCTCATCTCCATCGGTGGACCTTGCAAGGTAATGAAGTACAATGTAACGATGCACACCCCAAGATAATGCATCGATGTAACCCGAAGATGGTGCAATGACCTGCCCCGAAAAAGGTGCAGAAATACACCCCACACACTAATAAGAGGTAACAAATAACACCATATTGAATATCCAATGATAACTTCCAATGACAATGGTGACCATCATACTTAGGATGCATTGGCGTCACCCAGACTCTTGAAGTTATCTCATTGCAGCTTTCGCTACGACCTGTGTGATCAAATATGACATACGTGACTCGCAAACTCATGCAACTCCCAACTCCAACTTATATGACCTATGAATGTTATCACAACTAATCACTATAACTCATGTGACCAACTATGACCTGTGTGGTCCACTACTTACAAAACTCCAAACTTTAACCTCTATAATCTATGAATGTTGTTACAGCTCACTGTTATGGCCTATGTGGCCAATTATAAACTACGTGGCTCACAGTTCATATAGCTCCTAACTCTGGCCTCTGTGATGTATAGACTTATTGTTCACCACTAAGACTTATGTGACCAATTACGACCTATGTGGCTCACAACTCATGCAGCTACTAGCTCTGACATATATGGTCTGCGAATTTTATCACAAATCACCATTACAACCTACATGACAACTCTATGACTTACAGTACAGTTTACACAACTCCCAACTACAGCCTTTACGGCTTACAAACATTATTATAACTCACAATTACGATCTATGTGTCCAACCATGGTCTACATGGCTCACAACTCATTCAGGTCTCAATTTTAGCTTCTACGCCCTACATATATTATTACAACTCATCATTACAACCTATGTGACCAACTACGAGCTAGATAACTCATAACGCTTGTAGCTCTTAACTCCCACCTCTGCGGCCTAAGAACTTTATTGCGGCTCGCCACTTTGACTGATGTGATCAACTGCAGCTTACTTGGCTTACAACTAATCTATGTGGCCAACTTACGCTCATTAAATAACCATTTACGACCAAAATGACCAAATACGACCACAACTTTCAACTATAACCTCTAGGACAAGCTGATGCTACAACTACTATCTACAACATTTATGATTAATTATTGCTTCCATAACAATCGACTACAACATTCAAGACTCATTAAAATTATTATCGTTGAACTAACGTTATACATCAATATTATAATTTCGTTTTCTATAATGTTAAGAAGAGAGTGAGCTCGTGCATTTACAATTAAGTAGTTTTTTTTTTTCCATTTTCCGAGGTTTTCACGTAAAAAATTAAGGTGTCTCGTCATGCTTACTTCTATTTTATCCGTGTGCATGTTGGATTTTAGTTCAATACTAAGACAATAAATTTTGACTTTATTTGCAAATCTCCGACATAAATCACTTATCGTAGTCAAAGATTTTTTATCTATTGCTTTCCATCTTAATTCTAATTTATAATTTGGCCTATGCTGCCCATTTAACGTAAATCTAACGACCCGAACAACTTTATAAAAATCATAATACTTTTAACAAAATCATATGAAATTAATCTTATCATTCAATTTATACTCTATGACCATAATAAATAACTTCACAGTACCCATACGTAGCCTATAATGATCAAATAATCATTGATAGTTAACCCATTAAAGACCCCATTTTACGAGTCCCGACCGCGGACCTCCTCGATTCTATTCTGGAGGCTCGAAGCAATCTCTGGGTGAGGCCGACTCGATTTCCTCACCTAGTGTTAGACGCGAAGATTAATTGCGGAAGAGATCGGCTTTCTTGACAGGAGGGAGAGTCTGTGTTTCCACGGACGGAGAAAAAGCGCCATCTTTTCTCATCTTTCGTTGCCTACCCAAGCATGCTCCTTTCATAGGATGCCCCGTAAGTTCTTCGAGCCATTCTTTGCGTTTGATCGAATATACAGGGTGTGTGGGTTAATTCAGCCGAGATTTGCCTTAGCTCTACTAGATATAGGAAATATTGTTTTTTTAAGTAGTTATGTCTTGCATTCTCCTTGAAAATGATGTTCTAGGGTTCTTCTTTTGAGTGGCTGTGTTAATTGTTCATTTACTCCGTTAAGTTATAGTTTGTTGGGCATACTTGATCTTGGTGGAGTAGAGAATTGGACGGCATATTCAATGGTTATTATTATTATTATTATTATTATTTTTTTTTTTTTGTGAATTTCGTAAAGGGGCTGTTTGTTTGGTAGACATGTATAATGTTATGCTATGCTTTGGGCTAATTTGGTTGATTGGAGATGTAGTGCACGTTCTTGGAAGTGATGTTTTTAACTTATTTTTAATGTAAACATGAAATCATCGCATTTGAGAGTGTTTTTTTGCAGTTTTTGTAAAGTTTTAAAGGAAAATTAACTTTCGAATGCATCTAGTTGAATAGTGCTATCTAGTACCATTCTCTAAAACTTAATTTCTAACTTCAGGCAACCAAATAGTCCCCCAAAACAAACAAAAATACATTTCTCATTTCTTAATCTCTTTTTTGATTCATTCTTATGCTATCACTATTTTTCTTTTAAAATAATTTGGACTTTATGTATGATTATTAATGTAAGTTATTTTTGAATTGCAATGTTTATAATTATTATAACACTAACACAAACAACAACATTTTGACAAATAATCGTCATCTATATAATGTTAAACGAAAATAATGAGTGCCCTTAATTGTTAGGAAAGCTAGATCACGACCTTGAGCATGACAATGTCCATATTGAGATATTTTGTATTCGTGAGATGAGACATAAGCATTAAAATCAATAAATTATGCAAAGTTAAAATGCGCCATACTAGCATCAAAGTACGAAGTTAGAAGGGCCATAATATCATCTTAACATCAAATCATCAAGTAAGAAGGGATATATACAAATCAAAGTATGATGTCAAAGTAATAATATAACAGGTCAAGGAAAGTTCATTACATTAAGTATCCTCCACTCACAACTCAACATTTACAGGTGAACTAAACTAATAAAATTAGAATCTGTAGATTCAAAAGTCTCCAACACTTTCATCATTTAATTGATATACATTAGAATTATTATCATAATGACTTGTTTGTTCTCCTATCTCATCCTCAATTATATGCTTTCCTAATTAATAAAAACAAATAAGAATATTAACTTAAGTTTAAAATGATGGCTCTGTTGATATGTTCTTTTTTAATCATCTTGACATTGGTTAAGGCGTTCCTATGTTAATACAACTTTTCAAGTTTTTCGAGAATTAATTTTATGCAATGTGTTATTCATGGATTCCAATATATGTGATTTTCTTTTCTCCAACTTATTTTTTGCCACTTTATCAGCACTAGAATTGTTAGCAACAACTTTTATCACTAAATGTTCTTTAATTTTCTCTATGACTCCATCACTGACTCTAAAATTTTGCTCTGAAATTTTCAACTCATATGATACTTCAACATGCTTTAAAAAATAGTATCATTGGATTTGTTAATTAAAAAGTGGTAATATCAAACCAATCATTAAACATGATATTAACTTCAATATTTGTTCAGTTTTTTTTTTTAAGCTCAAGAAGTTTAGCATTGCTATTCAGTTCCTTCTTCATTATTCAAATTCTGAGTTTATACATAGATGGACGTTTAAGGCCTCGCTTTTAAGAATCTATATATAAAACAGATCATGGTGATAGACTAGCATTTATATATATAAAAAACTTTTGATGCCCATGTAAACATGCCTGCAAGCCTTTCTTGCATTTTGAGGGCACATTTGATGAGCTACCCTCACGCCATAATTTTTGTTATCGTTCACATTTATCATGCATTTGTTTATGGGCCTTGTTGCACCTCTGTTCGACATTTGGCAAAGAGGATAAGAAAACTTTGCCACTAACCTGCTACATTAATATGATCTGCTATCCATTCTATCATCAAGCTATCGATGCTTTAAAAATTTTGACATTGTTGCTTTTTTATATGCGCATGAGTCTCCTTTCTCCTAATCAGGCATTTTAACAAATGGTTCAACATTTTCACAAGAAACAGTAAGACGGTCTTTCATTTTAAGTACAAAATCTTAACAATCTTATTAGAGTAGCTGTGCATTAGATAAGCAAATGTTTTTTCACTCCAATTTTCTCTTGTATAGATATTTTTATGTCAGGTCTTTTCTATCTCTTGTTTTACATTTTTCTTTTTCTCCAACTTTTTTAGAAAACCCTAAATTTAGGTTTAGGAAAGAAAAAAATATCCATTGTTATCAATAAGGTGGCATGCCTCATACATTATGAGGCAGACATCTTATTAAGATATCGTTAGGCACATGGCTATGGTGATTTTCATAAAAGGGCACCAGGCGTATCATGGTTCAAGTGAGTTGACGAACCACTCTAAACCAACCCATAAGCTCTTATTGACTCTCTTACCAAACGTAAATGTAAGTTATCATAATTTATCTCACTCTCATGGCTTAATTTAAAGTCTTCTAATCAATTTTGATTAAATATTAGGAGTTTCTAAGCATAAAACCCATCCACCCCACATATTTCCAGCCATAGTTCCACAATCACTCTATTCAATTTCCTGCCAATCAACCCCAAATATTGAAGGAATTTTCATTTGTTCACTCCATATTAATAAGCAATTTAAATAGTTTCACTTACCTAAATTTAGTAATTATTGTCAACCACTTGTCTCTTTTTAATGCTATTGAATGAACCTTCCAAAGTTAAGCAAGCTACAAATGCAATGCAAGCTGCAAATGGTGAAATTAATTACAAAGTTGACTGAGATTATCCCACTAGGTGATTTTGTCTTCTCTTGATATGCAAGATATTGTTGAACTTCGGCCTAAGGCATCTTACTTATGATTGCTGCCCCCAAATCTCCATAAATGAAGATACAAGCTGTTCCTCAGCTTTCTATATTATTTCCTGCTCTATCATAGATTGACTTTGTTTTGTCAATGCTTCCATCACCAGACTATCACATGTTTTCCTTTATCATTTACTAAGCAGCATAATTTATAAGCACCCAGATTTCCCACTAGCTAACACATGCTTATGCATGATGCTAACTAGTATAGCTTACTACTGCTTGCTTCTTTTGTATTTCAAGTTGACTTTGTGCTGTCATCATCACCACAATTATACTGTTGTGGGATCCTTGCTCATATTTAATTATTTTCTTTAATGTATATTGACTTCCTTATTTAGATCCAACAAACCCTTCTATAGTTGTATTGCCTTCAGAGATGTTCATTCCAATTCTACCTCCATCACCACCATAGCAATATTTAGAAAATAGTTCTTTCTACTTGGTCGAATGATGTGGATCAATCTTGTTTGTCAGTTCTTCTCCATACATATTATTGTTTTATGTTCATTTAGCTTTTTTAAAAAATTAAATAATTTTTAATATTAGAAATATATAATCATAGCATATCACATCTTGCTTTCTTTGTCTTAATTATTTTTAATATGCATACAAATAATATCTTTAGATAATATGAAGAAACTAAGGGTCTATTTGGGGCAACCGCAGCTATGCTGCCGCAGGGAAGCTCCTGCAGGGAAGCTGACTGTCTGTTTGTTGCAGATGTGTAAAAACAGCTGTGAGACAACTGTTTATGAAAAAATAATCATTTTACCCCTGTTTAATAAAACTGTTTAAACCATAATTGTGACAGTCACATATTTGATACTTCAGAAGCAGAAATTCATTTCAAAATAAAACAATAATTTATATACACAACTCACTTAACAGTGCATACCGAAAGCGCTAAAGAAAAAAAATACTATTATTTTTAACATGAAAGCGATGTATGTCTCGTCCTAAATTTTCCTCCAATATGCTATCAATTTATAATCACTTTCGACAGTGTATGAGTCTTATCATTATATTAGGTTTGAGGTCAGAAATTAAAAATAACTGTTTGTATTAATCGTCAATATTGTATATAATATACATGCATCAGTTAAAATTTATTAGAGAAGTATCATCTTCTTAGAAAAAAACAATATAATAAGCAATCTATATAACCAAAAATTTTGTCAAGAAAGGAAATATAGTACTGAATTCAGAGCTCAGCAAGAGAAAAAGCGAACATCAAAATAAATATAGTGCAACCATTGTTTATGCTTAGAAAGCATGGGCAAGCACTAAGAATAACAGATCTTTAAGAAACAAAAAACATAGCATAAAAAATCCTTTCCATGCCAGCAATTTTGTCCTTCAATGACAACAAACAGATCCCCGACAAAAAGCAACACTTTAAAAATCAAAACTTTACTGATTATAAACTAGCGAAGGCGTCGGCCACTGATAGAAGAAATCGGCGGTCCGCCGACAAAGGAGTTCGCGACGCAGAGGCTGTTAGGGGGCACGGGGGTAAAAAGCCGATCGAAGAAGATGGGCCTCAGGTAAGGGGGAGCTTTCTGCGTTCGGGGTAAACTGTGGGACATCGCGGTGGTACCACCGCCCCCAAACAGAGTAAACCAGCGGCATGGTGTCACGCCGCAGGCCCTTCGCCTCCCCAAACGCACCCTGAATTATTACTGAAGAATTAAAGCAAACCAAGTTGCCTTCCTCGTTATTTCATTTGTCCATCCAAGCATAGCTAGCGAGATGACTAACCTTTTCTCATTTTATAATTAACATGATGATTAGTATCTTTCTGTATCTCTAAGAGCTTTTTCCTCAATCTCTATTCTATTTTACTCCTTAATCTTTCAAGCATTGAAGTGTTCCTAAGCTCTCCAATTACATTCAATGGTTTGAACCATGAAAGAATAAAGGAAAAGATCAAGTAGTTCTGCTTTCACATTGCATTACCTTATTTTTGATGTAACATTGTGGTTGGCTTTAGCACCGTCACTTGTGGCTTATTAGGCTGTCAATTCTAGTCATTGCTGAGAAATTTTTTTTTTAATAGTTTTGTTTTGCTGAGGCCAGTAATTTTCTACAAGGAGTTTTTAATGGCTTATTTTTAAAGGAAATATATTTTTTGGCAAATAGTTGAGGAAGCTAAGGGACGGTTATTTTTAGTTGTTTAGTGCAATTCAATAAATGTTTCACTTGCATAAAAATCATGTTAAATGTTGCAACTTATCAAGATCTTGATTTTGTTCTTTTCAAAATTATGGTGTTTTTTTTTTTAATAAAATCTTAAATAACATGAAGTTGCAAATAAATCGTTTAGACTTTTGGACTAAATTGTAGAGATATTGAAGTTTCCTATAATTTCAAGCTTTGAGTTAAACTGTAACGAACATGCTTGCGTACTGTTAACGTAGAATTGAAGGTTTTAAATTGTTCTTTATTGTTGCAAGTGGCTTATGGTAGAAAAACTATGACAGTGCGAGACATCTTCAAACCCTAGTCACAAGTAATTGTGCTCGTTAGCTTAGCAAGCATTATTTAATGTACTATGTCTATGTGATCATCTTTTTTGTTTTTTTTATATTATGTGTTAAGGTTTAGATGGCTATTTTCCATTTGGACATCACTGTCATGATGTCATTATCCTATTATTAGTTGGTTTAGATTGTCAATAGATTTTTGGTTATTCTTGATGATTATAATTAAGTTTGTTGAGTAGGCAATAAAAAGGGTTTTTCTTTTAGCATGTCCTCTAGAGATTGATTCCTCCCTCTTGCTCTTAGTTTAAGGCTCTTTTTCTTTTAATTTAATTATAACTCTCCTCTTTTTATTTATCTATTCCATTTCTTTTTTTCTCTACATTTCTGCTTCTTATACATCATATATTTTTTAATCAAGTGTCAAGATATTTATCATAATATTTACTTTCGCAGACCTGCTTGGTGTTAATTGTATTATAGCGAGGCGTTAGATTTGTCTCTTGTCAGTCTTCTTTTAATCCCCGAGCTTCACACAGCTTGGTCATGATATTTATTTTAATTGCCCGTCGTTTCTATTGGCAATTACCTCCAATAACTCATTTGCACACTGATAACTACATCTATGGTTTGCCGCTAGCCACTCTAAACCATATTTCAAAAGGTGATGATAATATTTTTGACGCTCCTCAATCATATTTCTTCATTTTGATGGGTTTTCTAGTTCTCATTTCTATTATAGGATGGGTTTACATGATATTGTCATTTTTCGATTAATTTTACTAGCTTAGTGGTGCAATCAAGGATTTCTAGCTATTCCTATAGCAAAATTTAATCATCTTGTTTAGATTTCTTGTGGCCTAGTGTAAGATGTCTTCTTTAGTATTTATTCATTAGTCATTGCATTTGTTAGTTTTGCCAAGATTGTTTGATGTGTTATATTCATGTGATCATCCATATTTGTTATTTTGTTATTTATTAAGAAGTTCAAATGTTTCTCATATAGAAAACCCCTATAAGATGATCATTTACCATTTGGACACACTCATCTTTTAAAAATTTTGATAGAGTTGGGAGTTTAAAGTTTTGTGACTATTATTAGTAGTATGCCTAGTGTTTTAATCAAGATGATTAAAATGTCCAACACAATTCTCTTACGTCGTCTCTCGCTATCAAATCATCATTGTATTTGATATATTATGGCTATTTGAACATTTACTGACTAATAATACACTAATATTTTGTTAGACACGCACCTACGACACTGTCTATCTCGTGCTCTACAAAGTTGATGTCGAACTCGCCAGAATAGTTTGAAGAATTATGTTAGGCGTAAATCTAAAAGGGCAATTTAGTCATTTGTTAGTTATTATTGTGGAGTTTAAATGTGGCTTAATATGTTTAGGGTTGAGATCCGTGTTATTGTTGTCTTAAATCTTAGGGTTAAAGTTTGGAGAGATCATCTATCTCTCAAATTATAGGTGTTAATTTTTTATGTTTTCAGGATTTTATCATTGTGATTTGGTTTGGGCAAAATAGATTTTATTTCTGCTCCTCTAATTCCTGCAGAAACTTGTTTTGTTCCTATCAAATTGGTATAGGAGCAACATCTTGGGAGTAATGGTGATGCAGTCGATTCGAGCTAGCCGGAAATCAACGACAGGATGGCGACGTACAAAGTTTCACCTTCATGACTAAACATCGTGATACAATCACTATTTTAGCTAGCTGGGAAGCCGACTACTGAATCACGACATATAGGGTTCCGTCTTTGTGACCAAACCTTGCGATATAGTTGCGATTTGAGCTACCTGGGAAGCCAATGACAGGATCTCAACGTAGAGGGTTTTGCCTTTGTGATCGAACCTCACAATACAATTGCAATTCGAGCTAGCTGAGAAGCCAATGATGGGATCACGACGCACAAGAGTTCCACCTTCATGATCGAAAACCGTCCTGGGAGTAATGGCAGCCAAGTAAGTTGATGTCTTGAAAGAAAAATTAGAGGGAGAGGTGAGTCAAATCAGGTCTGAAATGGAGATGTGTTTATTGCCCATGGAGGGGTTGTTCTCATCCATGAAGGAGAGATTCATGATTCTGGAAGAAATGATGAAGAAGATCGTGGAGTTTTATACAACTCGTTGCCGCCCGCTGCTGGATCAAGCGAGTGCATCTAGAGCAGACGCGAGTAGCAGCAATCTGAAGGATTTGTGTAGCATCAGAGTAGAGGCACTGCCTTAGGGGGATTTGAAGCCGCAAAATATAGAAAAGTAATTTGGAGTGGACTCGAGTGACAACACTTAGAAGGAATAATGTGACATCCTGATGGCTGGAACAAATAGAAACAAGTAGGATCAAGCGAAAGTGTCCGTGCGGATTTGAACGACAGCTTGTTGAGGTACTTGCATGTCATTTAGAGGTTTGAAACAAACAACAGCTGGCAGAACGGGACAATGTGCTATTCGGGGTTGAAGAAAATCAATTTGAAGGATTTTGGCTTGGAACAGGGAACCACTTTGTGCGGGACCTCGACGGAGGGCTGCATCCAGCCGTGGCAGTGCCTTCTGCTGCGGTAGACTTCGGGGCAAAAGGCGATTCAAGTACCCATAGGGATGATCGAGCTGAATATGGGGTGAGTCAGACTTATGAAAGAAAGGAAATCAATTTAGGTCAAGGAAGGGAACCCAGCCTCCGCCTTATGGTTGGAACGAGCTTTGATCGAGGAATTGGGTTTTTTGTGCAGAGAGATTTTTTTGTTAATTAGCTCACAGGTGTTTGAAAGTGAAAGACTGTAGTGTGTTATCAATGGAGAGAATAACATCAGCCAATTAGAACATGGGAAGAATTCAAAGACCGATTGTTGGAACATTTTAGAACTACACGGGAAGTGTTTCGGGAAGGGTCCGTGATGGATTATAGGAAGAAATTTGAGATGTTATCCGACAGTTTCTTGGAAGACCACTGACCATTTGAAGAAGATGTTGACAATACTTAGGGTGTCAATGAATCCATTGAAGGTGGCGGCTATAATGGGTTGGCTACTTCCTAAGACATTAAAGGGGCTGAGAGGATTTATGGGACTTGCACGATACTATCAGAAGTTTGTGAAGGGTTACAATTCGATTAAGTTGTCGTTGACGGTGAAATTGAAAAAGGATAACCTTCTGTAGGGGGAAGCTATGACCCAAGCTTTTAAGAAGTTAAAGAAGATCATGACGAGTGTGTCAATAAAGACGAAACCTGATTTCAACCAACCATTCATTGTAGAGACGGATACCTTTGGTTATGGGTTTGGTGCAATCCTCATGCAATTTCAACAACTCATCGGTTATTTCAGTCAAGTGTTGGTGGTGAGGGTCAGAATCGAGCCAGCTTAAGAGTGAGAGTCATACAACCTGATCCAACGTGAGTTTCATTTCTTCCACTTTGAGGATAATGTCTCTTTTTGGGAGGAGAGTGTCGGTCGTATTTTTTTAATTTTAAACTTTTTAAACTTTAGGATTTTTGAAAAAGGGAGATAAGTTTTATAAATATGAAAATAGTTTTAATATAAATTTAATTTTTGAAAGTAACATTTTAATTTTAAAATAGATGAGACCAAACGAGTCTCACATTTTGGATAGTTTGGATGACTGAGCATGATACCACGAGTAATATACTTATTCCGAAGAATGAACATATCACTTGTAGTAGGTTCAATCACCTAAACTAAAGAATTTGTGACATCCGTTTGGTCTGCAAAATATTTTATATGAGGCCAACAAGTTCCCTTACCTAATCTAAGGATTAGATAGAGTTTATTTTATCTGGGTTCCAAGTTTCCTATAGAGGCAAGCACCTATTGTTAATTACATCTCAAATGATCGGGATCATTCGAGAAAACTCTCGATTAAGATCAGTGGTTTTGCCTTCAATATTTCAAAGTTTAGGTTTTCAAAATTGAACATTAGAAAATCAAATGAGAGTGACTCAAAATAGGAACAATTATTTTAAGGAATCCAAAGGAGCGAAGAATAGGGGATATCACAGATCCAGGGGAAACCTTGATGAGTTGAGTTTTGAAGGGTTTTTCTGAGGACAAAATCTATATGGTGGGCCACTAATCTTTTCTTTCAATTAATTGTGTGTATGACATAGTTTTGGATTTAAGAGTATTCATCCACCCAAGTTATACTGACATTCAAGATTGTTTCCAATGCAGTAATTCCTGATAATGCAAATTGTTCATATGCTAAATTTTATTTTAAAAAATAATCATAGTACTTGTATTATTTGCATTTATATATGAATGTTTTGAAACTAAAGACTCTAAATGCAAGTCAACCAAATCAGTTGCCAGTGGCATGATAAAAGTATATACTAACATTTATCTTATATTTATTAGGACGCTCTTTTTTGTAATCATATCTTATAAATAAATAGTTCCATATTAATATATCTTTAGTTTGTTCATAAACTTGTTTGTCTTTGGCATATCCTAATGTGGCCATACTATTGTAGTGGATCATTATTATTTCTAATACTTGCAATGCTGACGACTCCCAATAGTGGATCCTCTTAATGACATAACTTGTTATTTTGTGATAAGATGCGTTTTGTTGGCAAGATCACCATTATTCTATCATTTTATATGCACAGGCTGGATTGTTATCATTTTATTCGGTCTTCTTCATCACTGTTTTATGTTACACATTCAAATACATGATCACAATTATTTATGTTGATCTACAAATTAAGAATGATTTGATTGTTTAAATTGAGCACTTTTTTTAAGATTTGTTAATTAAAATTAGTAAACAGTAGATGTACCATAGTTGTTGACAGTAAAAGCATCATATCTGCATAGATTTTTTAGATTGAATTCATTAAAATTATGCTAAATATCTTTGTATACATTTTTTAAAATCTTTATATAATTTCCGAAGTCTTATAGCATGATATTAATCAACCATCTCATTGTCTCGACCATCCATCAGTGTTATTTTTACATGCATGATTAAATAACCTTGAAATTTGATATTGTGCAATTTTTTTATCGGTGAAGTTAAATGTGAAAGGCCTTGATTTGCCAACTAGATGTTGTGTGATTGAAATCATGTATTCTATCATTCCTTAAAGTTAACTTTAAAGTTTTCTCAACTGTCAGCTTGTGTTGTACCTAGTTTGCCTGACTATGACTACAATGCAACTTTGTAGCAATTACATAATTGTGCACACATTATCACATGCAAAAAACTGTATCGCTCGTTTTGCTTGGTTATAACTACCATGCAAATCTGTGACTAATAGTTGATTGTGAATTCATCATGGTATGCAACAAACTGCATTAAAATCTAGAAATTGTCTCGTGTCCTCAGGCGATTATCCATTTTCAGTTGGCATTTTTATATCTTTAATTTTTTTTGTTTTTTATTTTACCTTTTTGATTGTTTTTGATTTTTTTAAACTAAATTAAAAAAAATACTAACATTCTCATTGGTTTTTCTATAATGATCTTTATACTGCCAATTTAGTTATGTAAAACCCTAGGTTACATTTTTCTAGTAGAAAAATGCTAGCTCAGCTTCTCTCTCCCTCTTCAGTAAGTTAATGAAAGCATGTATTTTTCCAATACAATCTGATATTCTTGTAGTGGATATTTCCTACCAGTTTTGTGAGCCTTTTGTGTTTTAATTATTTATCATTTTTTTTTATCAGAGCATTAATTATAATCCGTAGGACTTCATTAACGCTTGTGTACAAGGAAGAACCTAGAGTTTTATGGAGACAAAAGCCCATGCATTTAATCGGAGTCATGAATCAATGCATGTTATGAT
>NEWO01000002.1:10142545-10155273 GCA_003013225.1 Phalaenopsis aphrodite | reverse complement strand
CATTACCAAGAAAGTGTCTCAGCAGCCTTTAATATGAACAAAGATGACCACCGCGTGTGCGTAAAAAAGTGGATTGCAGGGTGATGACCGTAAATAGTTGACTATCACACATTCTCCCAACATGATGTTGGGACATACTTGATGGATTTAAAGGAGCAACTAGTTTTTATGCAAATACTTCAAAAGAGGAGAAAAATGGATATTTTTGTATTATGTTACACAAGTGTGATTCAAAGGTTCAATGTCTAACATTGTAAGGCATGTAATTTAATTTTAAAAAAAGTGGAACTAGCTAGCATGAATCGGTGCTGGTCAGTTCGTGATGTTACACAATTGAGATGGAGTTGGATATGGAGAGAAGAAGTGAGAGGCGAAGCAAGCCAAGTGGGTTTGTTTCATCATTTTAAGGGAGGCGTGCAGAAGGAACAAAATAGAGAACAAGTGACAAAGAAATTAAGCGAGAGGAAGCACCTATACACTCGATCTCTAGTGAAGTCAAAGCAGTAATTGCAAGCAAAGGATCAAATGCATGAACGGGAGCAGAGATGAAGGGCTCGATCACTGTACGGATCATGAGTAGGAGCAAGCATGCGAAGGAAGATGAAGTGAGTGATGGAGGGCAAACATGCGTGCAAGAGAAAGCTCAAGCTGATCGCAATCAATGACAACATGCCAAGTGAAGCGCGAGTAAGATCGAGTATATAGAGCAATGATTTTGTGCTAAACCATGGAGATGTTGGAATGCATATTTTTTCCTAAATTCAAATAAAAGTCTTAAATAATATTTTACCTAGAAATTTCTAGATTTCTATTTTTTATTCACAAGATAAATATTCTTTTAATAGCTTAAGTTATTATAGAACAAATAATAAAGTGTATATTACATTTAACTTAGAATTTTATTAGAATTTTAATTTTTTTTAAATAAGAAAGTGATTATATTAAAAATTAAAGTTGTAATAATAATAATAATAATAGTAATAATATTAATATTAGTAGTAGTAGTAATTGAAATTCTACCTAAGGTTGGTTTGGTTTGCTAAAAAATAATGCAATTTATAATGGATGGAATGTAGGAGTAGTGTATTATTTTCAAAATACTTTTGAGTTGTTTGATTTGGTGTAAAATAAATGAATGATTTTATTTTTATTATTGGTTTTAAGTCAAATGAAAATACTGTATTTCATTATATTTAACAATTAATGCGTTGGTAAGCGCTTTGAATGGTCAGCTGCTGTTGGTGACCTGTGGCAGGCTGCGGCGATGGTCAGTGGCTATCAACGACCAGTGGTCGGTCAGTGGTGGTTAACGACGACAACGATGGTCTGCGGGCGGCGGCCACATCGGTCATCTCGCGATGTTGGTGGCTAGCAGCAGGCTGCATTTAACATTGTGTTAGGAGCGATGGCGGGTTGCGGGCCACAATGGCAGCAGGTGGCGGGCGACGACAATGGCGGCTTTGATCGACAACGACGACAACAACACTTTACATAGAGGTGTGAATTTGGAAATCAACCAAATCAATCGAATTCCAAACATAAAGGAAATGAACTATAGAATGTATTCTCAATTTAGTCATATACCGTACTTGAAATTCGGCGGACTAAACGTCTAAGTTCTTAGAACCCATACCAAACAAATACAATACACTCATTTTTCAGCAGACCATAGTCCCTCATAGAGATTTATGTTAGGGTTAGTTATATGAAAAACATTAATAATGATATTGTTCTATTAAATTTAATATTATTTATTAAATGGATTATAAATTATATTTTATATTTCTTTAAATTTATGATTGAAGATAATTGTAATGAAATAAAAATGATAATAATCTAATTATGATAATAATTTTTTATAAATTAAAAAACTAAATGAAGTTATGATTATGTTTGATATTAAGAAATGGAAAGTTTTCAAGTACTTATTTAAATTAAAGTAGAATTTGTTTGGATCTTGGATAAAATTAAATTTTTAAGTAAAAGGAAAATATGTGTAAATTGAAAAACACCAATATAATAAAATAAATTATTTATAACTTGAGAATAATAATGAAAATAAATTAATTGGAATTTCTTTTAAATAAATAAAAATGAAGACAAAAATTATTAAAGTTCTAATTCGAATAATAAATTTATTATTTTGAAAGTTTAATAAAATTGACAATTATAATATTCAAATATTAACAATAGTAAGTGAAATATTTAAACATTGAATAATTTGATTAAGGAATGACTGAGGTATAGAAATTTTATGTTTGTGCGTGATATTTAGATACTATGCTAAGAAGCTGACCTTTAAGAATTATAAGACAAAGCAAATTATCTGATACAATGTGAATACTCATATTTCTTAATTGTAGTTATAATGTTCTTTCTTCTAAACAGAGAATATGAAATATCATTGATACTTAAATTGATTGTAATTGCACATTTTTTCATGATATATCTGTTTTATATTTATTGATCATATTGAAATGAGTGTTATAGAAGTCTTAATTTGGTTACACTTATTACATATATTGATTCATATAGGAATATATTATAGGATAGAATGAGAATAAGATGATTTATGGAATGTTTGCATGTGCATGTTCATTGATAGAGCTCATCATCTTATGGTACTAGTTGGAATTGCTAATATACCTACGCGCGTTGATATATTTTTATCAGCTTAGACAATAGTGAAATTAAGACCACGTCCCGCTATGGTGATGAGGGTTGTATTGATCATGGTTGAGTAGGTGTCTTTCTAACTCAAATGATGGTAGATCTATTCTACATTACGTTGTGTCGACAAGGTATGTATTGGCTAGGATTATGTTAGGTTATGTTTAAACATTGTATTTGTTCTGGATGCATATATAAGAGGATATTGATAAGATAAGATATTGTGTCGTACAATAAAACAATTTACAAGTCATTAAATGATTATTTTTTATTATTTGAATTGTCATATAATTTTGTGTTGTTTTATTGTGTTTGACTAGCTTTCATATTCTTTATATTTCTATTATATTATTATAGTTTAGACTTTAGAGATATGAAAATTCATTGAGTTATCGATAAGTTACTAGAATTTTAAAAATTATTTTTAGTTTTAAGATTTGAGATAGAAAATGAGCAGTAGAAAAAAAAAATATAATACTTGGCGAACATAGAGAAAGGTAAATTTATTTTTTTAATTATTTTATTTTGAGTAATTTTAAATTGCTTTCAGTAGTGGCTCTTTTGTTTTTATTTATATGATTATCAGTTAATGAAGTTCAATCTAATTTTCATTGTCCAAGTATTTGTTCTTGCCTTCAAAATTTCAAGCTCCTGGGCTGGTCGTGACAAAGATAATGCATCGCCTTTAGCTTCATTTAGTGTTGATAAATTTATGATCAACCAAAATATGCTAGCTTCATCTAAATGTTATGCATCATGTGGAAATGTTTTGCTAAAGAAATTATGCATTTGGGATTTGAACAAAAAAAAATCAACAAATAAGATGACCACATGAGTTGTACTAGCTGTATTGTTTGGATAAAAAAATATTTTAGTTCAACATCGCTATTCAATTATTCGTTTATTGCTAGGTTGTCATTATTTTGTGATTTATTAAATTTTCTGGAGAAAATGGCTTATAAAGAAAAAGCAATGATCTTGGAGGCTCTTAAGATTTTGAAGTTTAACCATAAAAGATTACATATACAAATAAAAAAGATGAAGGGATAAGGTGCGCAATTGCAATTTAAATTTTGTAAATAGAGGGGGCTGTCAAAATTGGAGAAGAAGAGTTTTATGTGAAGGGAATACAACAACAACAACAACAAAGCCTTAATCCCGCTACGTGGGGTTGGCTACATGAATCATTTTTCTCCATTGCGTCCTATTTAGTGTTATTTTTTCATTTAGTTCTAATAAATTAAGATCATTTTTTATACAATAAGCCCAAGTATTCCTAGGTCTACCTCTGCCTTTCTTAACATAAGTCGAATCTAAAACATCTACTCTCCTAATCGGATCATCAGATGGTCGACGTTTAATGTGACCAAACCATTTAAGACGACTCTCTCTAATTTTGTCTGTCACTGTAGCTACACCAACCCTATCCCGGATATATTCATTTCACATTTTGTCTCTAAGTGTACAACCACTCATCCACCTAATCATCCTCATCTCGGCAACACTTAACTCAGTATTATGCTTCTCTTTTAAAGGCCAACATTCAACGCCATAGAGCATTGTAGGTCTCACCACCCTCTTATAAAATTTTTCTTTCAGTCTAAGCGGCACTTTTCTATCACACAAAAGGCCCACAACATTCCTCCATTTCAACCAATAAACTTGAATTTTACTATTAACATCCCCATCTATGTCACAATCGCTTTGAAAAACAGACCCGAGAAAAGTAAATCATTCACACCTTTTAATAATTTGATCACCCAAATTTACACTCTGTCACTAGAGCTAGTACTACTAAAATTACATTCCATTTATTCAGTTTTAGTTCTACTCAAATGAAGGTCTTTAGACTCCAATGTAGACTTCCATTATTCAAGTTTTTCCTAGGCTTTTTTTCTCTCGTCTTATCCACGAGAAGGATATCATCAACAAAAAGCATACACCAAGGTACATCTTCCTGTAAATGTCCGCTAAGACCATCCATAACTAAAGCAAAACAATATGGGCTTAAAGCCGATCCTTGATGTAATCCAACAAAAATAGGAAAATATTTGATTAATTCTCCTTCAGTTCGAACGCAAGTAACAGCTCTAATATATATATCTTTAACGACTTTAATATAAGTCATATCAACACCTTTCTTCTCACGAACGCTCCAAAGGACATCTCTTGGAACCTTATCGTAAGCTTTTTATAAATCAATAAAAATCAAATGTAGATCCTCCTTATTATCTTTGAAATTCTCTATCAAACCTCTCAATAAATGTATAGCTTCCATGGTAGACCTGCCCGGCATAGAACCAAATTGATTATGAGAAAATTATTCTAAAATCACTTCATCAAATCCTCCTCCCTTTTTTTCAGTCTCTTTTTATGATGAAAATCAAGGAGGTTTTCTATTTACAAGATATAGTTACCATAAGTCAAATGTTTGTTAGGATTAAGTTTTGTACTTCTATAGATTAGTTCATTTAGTTGGATTGTAGATAGATATGTATTGGAGCATAGTTTTTATGAGTAGGAGGCTTTTATGAAGAAAATATTAAGTGTTAAAATTAACTTTTTTTTCAAACTCCTCTCTCTCTCTCTGTGGTATGTGACCATTGATGCTTGACTCGATCCTCTACTTATCTGTCTTTTTGGCAAGCCATTTAAGGTCAGAATATATGGAGCAAAACTGTTAGCTCGTCGTCTTTCTCTTCTCAGAGAGATTAGAGAGATCCTATTTTTCCTTTGGAAACATGATATCCCTGCTTTTAGCCATTTCTTACTAGTTTCTACGGCCTTTCATACCCTAATTTTTAGTCATTCTTTTGGTATCATTCTACTCAGTCTTCTGCAATTATCATTAGCTTGTATTTCACTCATTAACTTAATATATTCAATTGGGATACTTTTGGCCTTTTTAGTTCTATTTATAGGATAGAATTCTTTTAGCAGCACCACTTTCTCTCAGGAACTTGATCGCTATGAATCCTAGATTCCCTAAACTTTAACTCGATTATGGTTCCATCTTATTCTTCTTGCTGAATATCTAGTCTTTAGGGTAGTCAGAGTATCTTTAGTATAAACCTACTTACCTTGAGAACTCAATTTTTTGTAGTATGGACGCATGCAGCTAAACCCTTGGATTTTGGAGTAGTTAGGCCTCCTCCCTTTCGTATTAATAGTTCATATTAAACTATTTGGTCAGGCTTTGACAGAAAGTTCATTACATGCTTTTTTATTAGCAAGGCATCTTGGACAAAGGTAATTGGCAAGTTTGCTTGAACTATCATGAATCTAATTTGTTATGTTATAAGACCATTTTATTGTAAACTGTAAGGTGTTAACCTTTTTGCTTTGCCCATATCATCCCATGAACTTTAAAATATCAGGGATAATGCTAATGTTTGGTCCATATTCCAAGGGCATTAACTCTCTTATTCAATTGTTTGTGCATACAATGAGAAAATTTCTTGGAGCATTCTAGCTGTTTATAATCGTGAGACTTTAGATAGTCTTGCCAGAATTCAAAGCAACGTTCTATAAATGAAACATAATGCATTAAATTTCTAAAATTCATCAGACCACATGTGACTGATTTATTATCACTTGCAGGATTTTCTTAAAACTATTTTTTCCCTAATTGTTTCTTGGTTTCTTTACTGGTTAAACAGTGCTTGTATTGGCACTTTTACAGCTTTGAAATACACCAACATCTTTTTGTTATAGAAAAGAATAACCTTCAACTTGAATATAAAGTATTCCTGGAACTTTAACTTATTTTATCATAAAAACATTTGCGAGAAGCTTTGGTTAATTTCTTCTCTTTCTATCTTTCTTCCTGCATGGAAGCACTTCCTCTAAGCAGCTGCTAGCTCACTGACTCTCCAATTTGTTTTAATTTTTTTTTTAATTTACTAATTCACTTTGGCTTTGAAAATTCTAGGCATTCTTGTCTAAGTTCTTATAAATCAAGTCATAATGCCTCAGTTGCTAGAATCCTTGCCATGTTGCAACTCAAGTAGCAATACCTTGGTTGCAACTAACGTTGGCTGAATGTTTTTGGTATCTTAATTATTTCTATCTATAAATTAAATTTATTATTTGTGTTTACAAAATCTTAGAACGCTATTCTTTTCCGCAAACGGAAAACTGCATGGACTATGGTTCCTGTCGTAATTTTTCTTGGCTTAACAAGAAGTTTAATGCATCTCTTCGTTGGGTGTCTTCTATGCATAATTTCGTCATCATGTAAAGCTGTCTGTTTTGTTACTGCTGGCAGTGATGTCAAGGCCTATCGTACTTGTTTTTCTTCTGGTGGTACTCATAATCACTTCACAATTTGAATGGAAGCAGCAACTAGCGAATGACGTGGAATTAAGTCCAAGTGTTTCTCAAAAGCAGAACCTTCTACTAAGCAGAGAAGAAGTTATTAAAGAAAAAGTAAGTACACAAACGTAAGGATTGACTTATTTTATTTGGGTCTTTGTTAAATTTATGCTTGCATTGAGGAATGCTGCTCCTTGAAATAAAAAAAAAAAAAGTTTTGTTTGTTTTGATGTGAACAAACAGTGACTATGTTTCCTTCTGCGTTGATATTGGTTACACCAATTTTTTTCTTTTTTGTTCATTATCCATCTGACAATATTTTAGGCTGTTTACTAGATTAATGTTCATTTCCTGCATATTTATTGTCCTGATAGTTTTAATAAATCATCCTGATTATTATTGAAAACTTTGCGTGAACTCTTATCTTGATTTAGTTCTGCTTTGCATTTTGCTCAATTTAACAATTAGTCGATCACTGAAAGTTAAGCTGTGGTCAATGGAAAAATATCTGGCAGTCAATGACATCTTTAATGTTTGCTTTTTTTTTATTATTTGTGCATCTCACACTAGATAAGGCATTAGATATACCTTTTTTCTCTGCCCCGTGAAGATCAATTTAGGGTCCTTCGATCTCTTTATGAGAATGTGGCATGACCGCTTAAATGACGCGGTGCTCGCCGTGACTACTCGTGAGCAGGGATCTCCCATAGCAGGATCGCGGGAACTCCGGTTGTTGAACCGACCGGCCCAATTGAGGCCGGTCCTGGGGAATCCCTGGCCGAGCGGCTCAGGCGAGAATCTTGATGAGGTGGGGGCATCCCATGCCCCGTCCTATGCCTTTTCTACATCCCGCTCAATCAAGAGGCAGTTTAGGGAGGGCGCATTGCCGCTAATCCCTTTCCCCTCTTTCCTTTTCTATGATTTCCTTGTGGGAAATTTCCTTTTCTGTTTGTTGTCATTTTTCCCTTTGTGGGTTGTATGCGAGGAGATGGTAGTGCTCCGGTTGTATCCTACTCCAATGTGGTGATTGTATCTTTCTTTTTATCTTACCTATTCCTTCTCACTTCCCTTAGCCGCCGGCCACCCCAACAGCTTCCCTCTGCACTACCGACCCCCTTTCTGCTGTAGCAACCTGCTGTCCAGCCTTTTCAGGCCCCTTCTGACAGCCTGCCGGCTCCCCTGCAGCAGCTACTTTGATGTCCCGGCCTTCCCAGGTGTTGTCCCTCCTTCCTAGCTTACTACCTCACAGCCGCCCAACAAACCTTCCCGCCACCTTAACCTGCTGCCTCCCTCCAATTCACCTTCCAACCACTGCGGACTCCTCTCCCGCATTCACACTTGCTGTCCCAAGCCTCTGAATCCACTAGGCCAACCTCCACCGCTCTTGGGATACACTTTCTAGGTGTTGACTTGTGTCTTTGTATTTGTTTTTCATGTATGAATAATGCATTATTGTTATTGAAAAGTGTATTAACTACGAGTCTTTTGTGCAGATTTACCAATCTACATCATTTCTGCCTTTGGTTATTTTTATTGGATCTATCATGTTTTATGACTATGTGAAATATTAAGGACCTTATCATTAAGTTCTCTGCTAATGAGATGATACCTTACCAGTGTTTTCAAATCGTAAAGTATTGTGCAATGTGTTAAGTTTTTTTTTTTCTTTGCTTCAATGTGCAAAGCACGAAGTGAAGCAGCACTTTAATTATATACAGTGCTTATAACTTATATAAATATAGATATAATGATATATTCAATAACAATTTGATAGATGACTTACAAAGTTAAAATTGGTATAAACTTCAAAAGAAATAGGATGTACCCATGCACTGTTCTCATTCAAAGAAAACTTCGAGAATGGACCTGTAAAATATAATTTCTAAAAAGTTATATTATACGTAGGAATTAACAAATAATTGCATGTTTACAAGTAGTGTTGTAGTGTGATGTAAAAACTAAAAACCATAAAAACACATTTAATTCATATAAAAAGCTAAATTTAAATGTTTAAATCTCAAGTTTTATTAATTATTTGAAGGGAATTCATTAATCATCATCTTATTTTTCATTCGCATATTCTTTTTCTCCCCAATTCGAATTCAATTTTAAAATCTTCATCTTTTTTTTTTTTTTGGTATGTCACCTTCATCTTCTTTTTCTTAAACAATTGAAGGGGACACAAGTCAAGATGAATAAGCCCTCATTGCAGGTGAAGCTCTTCTTGTTTCTAACCCGCTAAATCGTGCAAACCCCTTCCGTACATCTTCAATTTGTCTCCAAGTTAAATCTTCACCAAATCAATGCTCACCAACATTCTTCATTTTCCCAATTAATTGCTAACAACTTTCATTTTCTGAATCCAAAATAATTGGATCAATAACTTCCCCCAAGTTATTGAACAGTAAGTCAATTAAACATGCCCGTATAAGTTATTTATTATATTCAAAACAAGTAATCTATTTATTTGCTTAAAGACATTACAGTTACTCTCCCACTCATGCAACACCGCAAGCTAATCCTAAAATTTTACAAAATTGTGGCTAATGCACCATGCCCAATTTTTTTTGTATGTAAATGAATGGATGAAAGAAAGAATATGTTTAATTTTGAAAAAAAAATAAACATGCAGATAATTAGAAATAACATAAGTAGCTTCATACATTAAAGAATGATTAGAAATTATTTATAAAAATTAGGGAATGTCAAACAATTACTATACATCTGATGATTTTAAAAGACATTTAATGGATACTATATTTTTATAAATTTATTTTTTTATAAATATAAATGTTATTCAATTAACTAAATATTTTCAAAATATCTTCAAAGAAATCAGTCACTTATTGAGTCCAGCTCAGTCAGTCCAAGAAGTTTTAAGTGTTGTGCTGCATCAAGATCAGTTCAAGGACGGTTGAAGCATTGCGATTCAAAGTTCAAATATTGGAATCAGTTAACATAGCCACGCTCATTAAGAAAGCCGCAATGGTTGTGATCATTGAGTTAGGAGGTTGAGGGAGTGAGTTTCTGCGCCTGCTGTGTTTTGGCTTAGTGCTAAGTTTGAAACTTTAAATGTGATCAACGTAATGCCAGCTAATGCAATCAAGCAATTTTATTTCTCTCTTAATGAACCAAACACCACTGGCTCTCGTCAAACTCGATCGAGTCACGTCATGTCCGCTCTTTATCATAGGAACAAGCAAAGATCTTGCGAATCGAATATGCCTCACTTCACACCCCATTGGTTTTGTAGGTTGCATTGAAGCTCGCTTTTAACAAGCTTGTTTCTTATCTTCACATGTAAGGGCCATTCAATTTTTATATCCTTATGCAAAAGTGATACAGTTTCTACAAAGTTGTGTCTAAATTTAACCTTAAAAGCAGTTGGCTCGACTTGTTCAATTTTCTCCTCATCTAATTGAAACACTTGGATTTAATGTTACTTTCATAAGGAATCAAGTACATTAAATCCAAAATTTGGGAGCCGGTGATGATCTAAATTCACGGTTTTAGTATTATAATTTGATGTATTTTTATTTTTAATGAAGAGTTAGCGAAAGGTGCTTGCAAGTTGCAAATCCGTGATGTCAAGATCCCATTCCCTCCATATTCCCTAGCTTTGATGTTTATTTCAAGGTTCAAAACCAAGCAAGTTTCATTCAAAACTTCTTCACTGCGCTCATCAGCATTCTTTCTTCCAATTCTATCACTTTTTTCTAACCCCGCAGTCCACTGAAACCCATCTTCCTATTGTTTGGTTATTTTTCCAGCTCCTCTTTTTGCTTTTTTTTTTTTTCATTATTCTTTTATATGGCATTTACACTCCGCACCCGGCCGCCAAACACCAAAGAAGCAAAAGAAAAAAAAAACAAACAAACAAGAATGAATGAGTTTGTAATTCTCCGCCTCCGGCAAGCTCAAGCTTTAGTCTTTTATTGCAGTCCTCTTCCTTTTACTTTGTTTTCCTTCATTTCTTTTGCATTTTTTTTAATCAGTTGCTTTAGAAGATGCTGATTATGATATTACAACCGTCTGAAGGTGTGAATTTCTCTTTTAACAAACGTTAATTTTCAAATTATAGTTGCCCTCAAAAAGACCCTTCTACTTCATTGTTTTAACTGGATTGTGCTCTTATTTTTTAACTTATCACTGTGCTGTGTGTTTTTTTACTTTTTTAAGCTCTTTTATTTGTGGCAGATAATTTTATCTCAAGAGAAGAATATTCAGAGACTCAATTTACTTGTCCAGAGCCTTCAACAGCAATTAACGCAATGCCGCAACATCACTAACTCCATAAGCTTCACTGAAAATAGTTTGGGAACAAATGCCAATGAGACTGAGAAGCAGCAGATCCTGGAAGATTAGCCTGATCTGCATTAATGTAATATATATATATTTTTTGTGACAAAAAGATCCCATTAAATGTAGTTTATTGTGGATCAGACCATAATTCCTTGGTTAAAATACTGAAGGGGATGTGTTGTTGTGGCTGGCTGTTGATGTTTTGTATAGTATTACTGCTGAAACCATGAAATAGATTAATTTTGTTCAAGTAACCAGACATGCTTTAATCCTTGATGTCGTATTAGAGCTGATACAGGTTTATCTGTGGGTGGAAGCTCTTGTATTAATCTTTTATGTAAAGGTTTACATACATGCCACTTAATTCTTATATATTTACATAGCTAACACCTAATCATCAATTTTTACATAAATACCACTGTTCCTATGCAAGCAAAAGATGTATTTCACCTTTTCTTAAAAAACTGTGTTTTTTTCTTTTTTGTGATAAAAGATTTGGGTGGTATAAATGTAAAAAATCAAACTTTAGGTGTTAGATATGTAAATAGATTGGAATTTGATGTCATGTCATTTTCCTCAACTTCTTTTATTCTTAAACAGGCTACAGCATAGCTTTCCTTGAAGATATTTGAGAAATTTACGTACATATCTCACAATTCTTCTGTATTTATATATATGACACCTAAATTTTAATATTTAGTTTTATCACAGTTTGGTGTCATAAATCTATGAGTCAAGAGGTGTATTTATGTAAATATGAATGTTTAGGTGTTAGATATGTAAATACATAAAAGTTGAGGATTATGATAAGCATGCATACATATGATTTGTGTTTTGCACTCAATGATAAGAATTTCCTGAGCATTTATTTCTTCATTTAGCAAATAAAATATAGCCAATGACCATTTTGAAGCATTAAAAGTTTAAGGGTTAAAATAGCTAAAAAAATTTTCATATAAATGTTAATGGTCAAATATTAGGCATTAAAAGTCTCATTTAGCAATAAATGGAGACCAATGAGCATTGTGAAGCATTAAAGGTGGAGTATTAGAAGCTTGTGCAGGGCGTTAATGGAGGCAGATGCTCCCCATTTGCTAAAGCACTCTCTTAATGATTTACTCGATCAGATAACCCCCACATGCTTTTCTTTATTACAGGAGTTAGGATCAAGAGTAGCAAAAAATTAAAAAAAAAATAATAATAATGTAATTTTTTATGTATTTATATATTAACACCCAAAATTTGATATTTAAACTTGTAATACATAAGTTGTCATAAATCTATGCATGGAAAGATGTATTTCATACATATGTCGGGTTTCTAAAGATCTCATTTCTAGCAGTGTTTGGGTCGGCTCGAATAGATTTAGTGCAGCTCGAAATCGGCTTGTGGCTCATTATATTCAATTTCAAGCTGAGCTAGTTTAAAATTTAATCAAGCTC
>NEWO01000002.1:10108288-10135151 GCA_003013225.1 Phalaenopsis aphrodite | reverse complement strand
AAAAAAAATTACATGCTATAATAAAAAAATTAAGCTATAAAAACGATATTTACATTAATATCCCTAAGACAATGACGGCCAATTTAAAATTTACCCAGCTGTATCAATCACCACAATAAACAAAATCAAACGGTTGCATTCACTTCAATCACCCTCTACACACCGAAGATAATCTTCGATTTTCCTGACGCAAAAATATTTACAGCTACGAAATAAATATACACATTTCCATAAAAATAGCTGGCACGGCTCTACACCATCTCCCATCAAGCTTAATAGCTTCCTCACTAGAAAAGTAAACCAAACCAATAAAATAAAATCGCAATTATTAAAAAGATTCGATGCACTTAAATAATTGCCATGGAAAAGCTACCTCAACAATCAATATCAATAATTACTTCATTAATATTACAATTATTTAGAATTAGACTTCGGCGTTGGGCGGGCAGCACGTCGGGCTCGTCATAAACCCGCTTATGACTCAGAGCTGCGTCCGGACAACGGACGTGATACAGCGGTACGGAGAGTGAGCTCGGACCTTTGCTGTATGAAGTCGTAGACATAATATTTTCTCAACTTTTGAGGTAGCTTCTTACGCTCCAATGGCAATGGTTTCCCCCTTGCTTCTGTCTCAGCAGTCTTTTTCTTGCTTTTTCTGTTGCGTTCTGCTTACCTTTATTAATTTCCAGGGATCTATTCGGATGCTGGAGAAGACGAAGAATAGATAATCTTTGAGTGCTCTGTTTAGAAAAGCACAGCACCTGCTTCTCCATGTTCAGTAAAGTAGAAGGAAACTTTTCTTTTTTACTGTTTAGAATGGATTATTCCTGAATCATGTGATGATTAGAGAGGTTTATTTGTCTCTTTTACTATAACAAAATGAATTTTCTTCTGTGCCAAGCCGACCCGGCCCGACGGTTAGTATGGGCGGGTTTGGCTGAGCTTTTTGAAAAGCTGGGCTGAAGCCCGGCCCGTGTTCACTTTGACTAGTCAAAGCCCAAACAAGCCCGACTATTTCGAACCCATGAAAACAAAGAAGCATTTCCATAGATATCACCCAATCCTTATGTATTTACATGTCAAACATCTAAATTTTGTCTTTAACATTTATACCACCTGAAAAATCTTTCAAATCATAACAAAAAAATCGTCATTTTATAATCTTCTAAAAGTGAAATTAATACATCTTTTCCATGCATAGATAAGATGACATTAACAAGAGAGGACCAAATTATGTCCAAAGTGAGCAAGCAAATGTCGCCTCTTAATGATTTTCTCGAACTACCAAACTATTGAGAATTTGAAAAAATGAGATATTTAAGTGAGAATTTGAATAATAGATGAAGAAAGAGGGCGCTTGATTTGTAAATAGTAAGTTTTCGACGGTTTGAATGTAATTACGCCCCAAAAAATTGTAGACATTCAGTGATTTATAAAATAATGTTGGTTGTGCCCCTGAATTGGCATGCATATGTAATAAGAACTAAAGTATAGATGTTAGGCATGCAAATACATAGGAATTGAGGGGCATATATGTAAAAAGAAGGAAAGAAGAGAAAAAAGAGGGGGCGGGGGGGTGGGATTAAATTCTCCTCTCACCAAAAGTTGGAAGCTAGCATGAAGCCGCCATTGAATGCAAATATAAATGAGGGATTGAAAGCTCATGAGAAAGAGAAGTTGGAGTGTTGTACAATTAATACAAAGAGAAATAAATTAATCTCCACCATCATTAAATCCTTGCCTATCTCTTAATGACTCTTTCTTAGATCTCTTCTGAAGAGGGAGGGGGAGGGGAGGGGGAGCTGAGGACTGGGGAGGCTCATAAAAGATGGGCACATGATGGCGTAGTAGCACCGAATGCACAAATAATAACACCCCTTGCCAAGATGTATTAATACAATATTAAACCATATCCCCACATTAACTCTACCAGAGTGCTCGAGTAATGAGGAACCTCCCAAGTCAAAACTATTTATATAAGTTGTCCAAACATTTAAATTAAAGCTTCACATTAATCTCTTCATGCCTTCAATGCTATTGTGGAGTCGTGATGAGTGGTGGAGAGGTTTTTGAGTTTTGTTGGCTCAAATTAAAATTAGGACATGAGGTAATCACCACCACCCTAAGGGGTAGTAAAAAAAAATTTTTTTTTTTTTGGAGAAAATTTTATATATATCACTCAATTCTTATGTATTTACATATCTGAACTTTAATTTTTACGTGTTTGTGTGTGTTTGTATGTCTTATTTGTGCATGAAAATGTGTATTTCACTTTTTAAAAGTTAAAAAGGTGATAATTCTTATGTGATATGCAATATTTGAATGATACGAATGTAAAAAAAACTAAGAATATGTGTTGGTATGTAAATACATAAGAATTGGGTGGAATGTACCTAAATTGACTTTTATGTTTTTCGTTTTTTTTTTTAATTTTATTTTTAGGTGGATATTGCTAGAAAATATCAAAAATATAAACGGTAATTGATTTTTGACCTTTAGGCAAGCGGACTAACATGTAAGATTTTATCAGCAAAATTATGTTTTGGAAGGGTTGTTTATGATAAAAATGGAAGGAATGAGGCATCACTTATTTAACCTAACCCTAACTCAATAGCAAATTTTGAATAGGACAATATTAATTCAGATGTAATTTCGTCAATTTACTGTAATAAATATTGCTTGGTGACAATGAAATGGCATGTAAACTCCTACTTTATCATCTTGCATTGGAAAAAAATTAGGTGAAGAGCACCAAACTTATTTGATTGAAGTGAATAATTTAAATAATAATCAGAATATGATAACATTTAATCACAAATGTAATATATGTCTCCAAACAACTTATCTTATCTTATTAAAATGTTTATTTTTTTTAATTTTTATGGCTAAAGATGATCACACCTTCCTTGTTTACCTTCTTAATTCAAACAACTAAAACGTGGAGTCCATGAAATCAAATACATGCAAGATGTGCCTCTTTTCTTCTTATTTAAGATAACAAAAATTAAAATAAACTATCTCTTAAAAGATATCCATTAACTTGTAGATAATCAAATAGACAAAATAAAATTACCCTTTAATTTTCTCCAAGATGTGGGGTGTAATTTCAAATTCAAATTTGCTCGCTAGGATATGTTCGGGGCGGAAATAGTTTCAAGATTGTAGGGAAGAAGCAATTTCTTAAACTGTTATAAGAAAAGAAAACAGTTCCCCGAATGAAATTGTGTTGACCGTGTAAAACGCAGAACAGACGAAAAGTCATTCTAAACACACCTAATGAGCTTCTTGAAAGTGAAAGATGTTGAAGAAAGATAGAATGATTTCCATAAGTAAGATTTTTAGGCCCTAAAGTTTAGGGGACTGCAAGGATGTAATTATCTTTAATTTGACAGGATTGTCCTTTAATGGATCAAAACCGAAGGGAAAAACATTAATGCGAGCTTATCACATAATAACTAAGATGAAACAAACTGTGTTTTGAAGCTGCTCGTCTCGTATCTTGCAATAAATTGGAAGTAAATAATCATTTCCTAAAATTAGCATGCTTTTAAAACATTATTTTCTGGTATTATCAGAGATGCATTTAAGGCCATTTATTTGCGGAGTTAAGAACCTTTGGAGTCTTTGAAATTCATAAATCCTCTTGCATAATTTGCAAGCAGATAAATAAATTATTGAAAGAGACGAAACAATGTTACTGTTTATATAAAAAAAATGGGGGGGAAAAAATCCATCATGATTAGTGATTTATGCCAACAGTATGTTACAATATCATTACTTTATAAAATTAAGGAAATATATGTGTATTTAGTGGATCTAAATATATAAATTATTTTTTTAAGGAAGCCATCAAGTTTATGTCAACCCTCTTATCTCTTTATCTATTTACCTAACAAAATGTCAAAATCAATATAATATAGTTCTCATTAGAGTTTGGAGAAAAATGTAAAAAGAAGAAAAAACAAGGGGGGGAATAAAATAAGAAACAATCCTCACAAAATCAAGGCTGACTTACTGAACAACATTTATACATCAATTAAAACCTAGGGGTAAATACTATTAATGGAACAGCTTGCATCTTTCGATGCATCAGTCCTGGTAGGAAACAATTCCGGATTTTCATTTTTTTTTTTTAAATTTTTCAAGACCATTTCTTTCTGTGGTTTTATACAAAACTAATTACATCTGGGGCAAAAAAAAATATATATATTAAAATCATTAAATTAAAAGAAGAGAAATTTACATAAAAACCGCACAATTCTGATGTATTTGCATATCTAATACCTAAAATTTGATATTTTGTTACCTTTAGAACACTTCGGTGTCATGAACATATGCAATGAAACTGTATGCTTCAGTTTTAAAAAGATAATAAAAGCAATAATTTTCATGGAATATTAAGGATTTAAGGATTATGTGGTATGTATGTATCCAATCCAATACATTATACATTCCAGTTATCAAACAATTGCCAAGTGAATAATTTAAGGAAGCATTTCTCAAGCATACGACCCCACCTCAACTCACATCATATCTCTATGATATCCCCCCCTTAAAATACCCTAATAATGAGTCCTTAATCCCTAAAAAAATAATCAGAAACAGGGGTCTGACTAAAGCGCAAGGCCGGAGATGGAGATTTAATTAATTTTTTTTTGCTGTATGTCATAAAATTAAGTTAATATTTTCCTCACAACCATATTTCACCGACTAAAGCTGCAATAAATGGAACCAGAAGTCTCAGTAATATAATTGCGTAACATTAAAGCAATTTATTTATGGGTGTGTATTCGTTTTTCGATGACGTATTTGCTGAAAAATCTCATCTACAGCACTAATCATAAATAAACAACTCCAGGACTAAATTGTAATCAAATCCAATTCAATCTTGAGCCTCCACAAGCCCCCTTCCAGACTAAATAGAATAAGGTTTTGTGTATAAAAATAGAGTTGGAAGAGACGAAAGAAAGAGAAGGGAAGAGTATTTATTCTGTGCTGTGCATTAAAGAAAAAGTTGAGGCCTGCATTAGTCCGCAGCCTGAAATCTTTATATAATGTCACAGGAGGCTCTCAACTTTCACATCCCACATCAGGAAACACACGTTCTTCTTCTCTCCTCAGCTGCCACCTCCCTCCGGCAAAGCTCCGCCACCTCCGGCGGCCTTAAAGAGCTGGGAGATATTCCTTAAGGTATCTACTTATCCCTCTATTTGTATTTGTATGCATCACTGGACCACTTCTGTATTGATTTAGACATCATCAATAGCATCTGGTACAGAAGAGGAGAGATGAGCAGAAGCGGAAAGAGCCCGAGGTTGGACCTGAAGCTGAACCTCTCACTACCAAGGAGAGGGAACACCTCAAGGATGGCTGCTGATAACAGAAGCTCGGATGGCTCGCAGAGTGGTTCGCCTCTGTCGACATCGCCTCCGAGCTCATGCGTGTCGTCGGAGGGGGAACAAGGGCTCAGGTGTTCGAATAGCCCTGAAGCTACTTCGATGGTTCTCGCCGGCTGCCCTCGATGCCTTATGTATGTCATGCTATCAGAGGATGATCCAAAGTGTCCAAAGTGTAAGAGCACCGTCCTCCTTGACTTCCTTCATGACAGCACAAACAACAAGATAAACAGGAAGCGTTAAGAATGTTGTGATTCATGTAGTTTCTGCAGCTCTTGCTGAATCCACCAAATCCAGCCATTTTAGCCATAGATTTCGCTGTTTTGTTCTTCTTAATCTTCTAGTTTTTCATCTTATTAGTATAGCTTCTTCGTCTTTCTCTATTTTGTTGTGTTCCACCTACGTATCACCCTTTGTACTCAAGGTAATGTAAACTGGACAATTCTAACAAGCCCAAATTCTCCAGTTATCATATACATAGAAATTTCTGTCTTATTTCATTCCTACTCTAATTCAGAATTCTCTCAAATATGTACCAAGTATTTTGTATGAATTATTGGAAATGGCACAGCAGTTCAGAAAGTTGTGAACAATGAAAGGGTAGGCTAGTTTTTAATTGGAGTTAATAACAATAAAAACTCAATTGAATGCGAGAGTAAGTGAGGCAGTTGAGAATAATGAGGGATTACGACAGATGATAAATAGCTTTTGAAGTGCTACTTAAAAAAACATGGAAATACTAAATGCAAAGGAATCATTGCTTTGTCTTCAATTTGGACTTCAAACTACACCGTTTATGCTATGCCAAGCTCAATGTGAAGAAATACAAGAGAGAAAGTTCCATAGTTTTGCAATCTGAGACATAGTTCTTACTAAAATGTTTGAAATACTATATAGTTTACATTTAAAATGAATAAGGAGATTTTGTCTTTTTGTTTAATTATTTACATCTAGTATACGGTTAAAGTTGTTTCTACGCATGACTAATAATATCCTCAATAGGAGTACACGATGGGTAAAACCTTCTGGTAGGCCATGCAAACATTTCAGTGTTGCTACCGTTCAATGTTTGGAATGTTTAAGCTTTGAATAACAATGCTCTACTTATCAGAAACAAAATAGAAGTAAAGAATTAAACAAATGAAATGAAACTTAAGCAATTCCTAGGTTGACCATGAATCCGCAATCTTTCATTTAGCTTTGTAAGTATTTTTCAATTTCATTCTGTCATGTATTACATCTCCTTGCGTACTTTAAAAATACCTTCAAAATCTCTTCCAAGTTTATTTTATTTGGCCCTGATAACATTAATTGAAAACAAGAAAATTTAAATTTAAAAAAAAAGAATCTTTCTACAAGCCACCAAAATGAAGCCTTTATTGATCACATAGCAATTTTTCTTTTAAATTTTATTAACTAAACTGGCTGACAACCACAAAACTCTTCCAATAAGCTTGTTCAAAAGAAGTCATACTGATAAATCACTTTCAAAGTCAACCACAGTGTCCCCCACCCACCCCTTCCAAATCCAGCTGTCCACCCTTGCAATCTCCATCTAATAGACCCACATTAGATTCCACACCAACCTATCACAAAAACTATACCTTTTTCCTGTTCCCCATACCCCTCTCAGGACAAATATTGGCTATACTGCTTAAAAGTACAACCATCACTATCAAGACATTCATGGTCCAGCCTCCTCACATCCCCACAACATCTCATAAGACGTCCTATTTTCTTTTTTCCGGACAATTAGAGCACCTACATGGGAACTAATATAATATATTGAGGTTGTTGGATGGAAAGGCAATGTTTTATATGATGTTTACGAAACCTGTTGGGAACAAAAGAATCAGCAACTCTCTCCAAACTAGAGAGATTGCAGACATGTGACAGGCTGAAGTATTTATCTAAAGGAGAACAATAGAAATTACATGATATTACCCAATTCTAATATATTTACATATCAAACAACTAAATTATACCTTTTACATATACACCAACAAGATGTTTCATATCAACTCAAAAGTGTCACTATTTTAACATCACAAAAGTGAAACACACTTTTTCATGTATAAATAAGGTCTGGCATATCGGCAAAAATTGAAATATAGGTGTTAAAAATGTAATTACATGAGAATTTAGTGGTATGTATGTAAATCTTACAAAACAATAACACAAGGTCAGGTCATCATTTGTCCAAATAAGTCAAACAAATTAAAATAGAGCTGCAAGCTGTACTGAAGAATCTCACCTCGCACTTGATGGAGCTTTGAGGAGTATTTGATAAACATTTCATTGCTTTCTAGATGATTAAGAAATGATAAATGAGCAAATAGATAATCAATTTAAAATAAGCAACAGATTAAACAATAATTTTTTTTTTTAAAGAAAAGGCAAAATACTGATCATAGCAGAATTCACACTTCAAGGAATTCAGTAGTCAATAAACAAGAGTGTACAGACTAAATACCAGGCAGATGAATTTGGCTTCAGCTACATCAATTCTGGAGATTATTTTGATTTAACGACACTGGTATAGCAATCACAAATGCATATCAAAACAATGTAGCAGTAGAAATCATGACTATCGTCGTTAACATAATTCTACCCCACTTTTTTTTCAAGGCTTACAGAGTTCATAAAACATGATGCACAACAGCATGAAATTTTATATTTGCATTTTTTTCCATCTGGTAGACCGAAGTTTAGATGACAAACGATCCAAATACACTTTAAGAAGTTATAAGAATTATTTGATAAAAAATTATCACGCAATTAAATACATTATAAAGCAGTACCAAAAATGCTGCCCGTGTGCACATGAAACCAATAAATTCCAGACCAAAACCTAGCAGCAGAAAAACATATTGGCGCCATAAGATATTCCATATAGTTCATAAAAATGAAGTTCCAAAGCAGAATAAGAAATTGGTAAATTTCCATACTTTTTTTATTATTTGAAATACAGTTCTTAGATTGCTATTACATGTAAAACAAATCATCCGTCGAAAGTTCATCTTGGTAATTCTTACAAGTTAGCAAATCATCCACAGCTAATGAATCATCTGGCTCAAAACTGTACTAATCACTCCATAAACAAAATACATATCGAGAGATTTACAAATGACACTAAAACAGGTGCCTCGTCCATCCAATCAAAAATAAGAAAAAAAATTATCTGCATGCACACCACTCAATTCTTATGTATTTACATTTCTAACATATAACATTAATTTTTACACACATACCACCTTACCTATTGATACCACAGTTAACCCAAACCACAATAGAAAAGACAAATATTATTACTTAAAACTCTGCGGTTACAATTAAACACAGTTGAAAGGGAAAACACAACTCACACAACACGCAAACTCGCATTAGAGCGGATCCCGGGTGATGTTGGTAATCGTTATAGGGCTTGAAGAGATGGTGGCAAGGGAAGGAGGATGTTTCCGGGCTGTGAAAGAGCGACGTCGGCGATTTTGGGCGAGGTCGGCTAAGACAGCAGAGTAGCAAGGGAGGCAGTCCAAACAGAAACAGTTTGTTATTCGGGGAGGTTGGATAGCAGGAAAAGAACAAAGGGAAAGTGTTGCGTGCTGCGGCAGCGATGGTGGACAACTGAGACAGCGAAGGCAGTGAGGATGGAAGGCTGGACGGCGATGGCAGTAGGTATGGGGCTGCTGAAATGTTGTGCGCTGTCGACAACAGCAAGTGGGAGGGCTGGCGGGCTGATTCGGAAGAGGACAGCAGGGATTGTGGAAGAGAGATGGCTGGAAAGAGGAGACCTGCAGAAAAAAAACAGCAACGACGACTGTACTGGGCGGCTGCAACGAGGAAAAGGTGTAGCAGCGAAGCGAGAGGTGGGAGGAAGAAAAGGCCAGAGATAAATATTCTCTCGAGAACGAGCTACAACCGGAGTATCACTCAGCCCTTGAAGAAGGTTACCATCACGGACGAGTTACAACTGAAGCACCGTCTCGTCTTCGGATACAACCCTCGAACAGAAACACTGGATGAAGGACATAAATAAAGCCCTAAATAGCTCTGAGCCAAACTAATAACCTAAAAACAGAAATCACATATATAAAGCCCTAAATAGCTCAGATTAACTCTCCTATTGAAAAAAGGGACCGGTTCGGTCCGGATGAAGGACATCGCGAGAGAAGCCCGTGACTCCCTCTATGCCGTGACTACAGGGTCATTGCGCCCCCGCACACCTATAGATGAAAAGGTGTATTTCACTTTTAAAAAGTTAAAATGGTGGTATTTTTCATGTGATATGAAAAATCTGACCGGTTTAGATTTAAAAAAACAAAATTTAGGTTTTAGATACGTAAATACATAGAAATTGCGTGGTATGTATGTAAATGCCCCAAAATAAAAAAACCTGAATCACAAAATTCTTTTACCATTATCTATAGCCTCAAAGTTGTTCTCATGAAATCACAATTGGCATTAACGATCATGTGGAGTTCCCATAAAAGAATCATGTCCTTTGCATAAGACTAAAATAAAATCAATTTGGGCCAATAACTTTATATCATCTGATATTCTGATTCAAACTTCCCAAATAGTTGGCACAAGGTTAATGAGGATGTTGATTATCAGCTGCTTCAAGACCATTGATAAGCTCAATCTGTAGAAACAAGTGTGAGAGTGCAGATTTGGAAACCTCTGGAAGAACAAATTGTACTAGATGCACAAACTACTAAACATGCAACATAGCGCAACAAGCCTCTTCTGCAACCAATAGTCAAAGTTAATAATTTAAAGTTAATAGGAAATAACAAAATAACAGATGATTTATCAGAAAAAAACCTCACTGAATGACCATAAATTTCATTTTACATTGAGCAAGTTTCTCTCAAGCCTAAGCAGCCACATGTTTGCCTCAAACATATCCTTGAATTGTACAGTAAATAGCACTGTAAATTCTTTACCAGATAGGGTGCACCTTACAACAAAATCATATAATCTGGACGAAAAGCTATCAATGCAACTGCAATAAAATGTCCATCCTGATCATGTATTCCTTTGACGCTCTCCCCAACCACTACTGCTTCTAATGTACTTATCCACAATACCAAATTCCTTGTTTTGCTCAAGCCTTTTCGCATAATTCTCAGTGGAAATTGGTCCCCTTCTCAATCTCCGATAGTATATCATCTCCCATGGCCATAGCCGAGCAGCACCGAAGTAGCCCTCAACTGAAACATCTAGCTCAACCTCCTTAAGTGACGCCAATCCATTATGATGAAGTGCTGAGAGCATTTCCCTTGTTGAAAGTATTGTAGAGTCAACTGCTACTTGTTCTATCGGATTCTTCATAGGAGAACCCTGCAGAGCACTCGTCTCTGAATAATTCTCAGTAGCAGAACCAGCACCATTGAGTGTAGTAAAGCATTCATCCGTTTTGTTATATCCAACTTTCAAATCAGTTTTATGCTCATTGAAACTATTTTTTTCATAATATTCTACATTAGATTGAGTCTTATCTCCCAATGGAGAAAATGAATTTTCATCTTTCAATGTCTTCGTTTCAGAGTTGTTCATTTTAGAGGAAGGCTTGGACTCTAGGCTTTCCATGTGCTCAGAGTTGTTCTTCGGGATGGTATTCATAGAAACGTTTCTTTCTATATTCTTAGGAGAAGAAGATGACTTCCGACCCAATGAAATAGAGAGCGATAATGACCCATACGGAGTTGACCTAGACTTTGATCTTGACAAAGATCTAGACCTTGATCTAGAACTTTTAAATTTGGCATATGATGAGACTGACACGGACCTTGACCTAGATGATGCTGGATGGGATCTAGAAGACGATGTTGATTTTGAATAAGATCTGCTACCAGAAATGGATTTTGAATGCGTCTTTCCTGAACTTGATTTAGAGGAATCGGAAGACATTGATGAAGTTTCAGATGCCTCTACTCTTCTTTTCTTCTTTGATCTTTTCTTTGATGAGTATTTATCCTTGGTTCCCTTCTTACTTTGAGACCGAGAATGCAGTTTGACTCTGGATTTTTCTCTTCTTTCTGGAGAACTTTCAGTCTTTACTGACTTACTGGAATGTGATCCCTTTCTATCCCATGCACGATGTCTTGCTACAAGCGGATCTCTGCTGGTGCCTGGCCTTCCCCGTGATTTGGCTTGAAACTTTTTTCGCCTTCCTTCCACTTTATCTTTGAAACTCATTCCATCTCTCCTCCGCTCAAACTTAGTAAATCTCCCTCTCCTCCCATCTCCTTCAGGACATCTCCTTCTAATATGACCCACTTGGCCACAATTGTAACAGGCTAGATGGGGCATCGGTTTATCAAACCTTCTCTCAGCTTCCACAATGAAGTGCTCTCTATGCCCTTTCACATGAATAGTTCTATAAGGAGAACTGTCTGAGCTGGCTCTTTGGTTGTCTTCTTTCTCATTTCTCTTGTTGTAACCATGGTATGGTTCATATCCATCAAAATCAGAATCCTTATAGAGTCCGTGACCAGGCAATATATCATTGGTACGCTCACCCCAGCGATCATGTTCCAATGGATTGAGATCACCGGTGTCTTCATCCATCAATGGATCAGACAAATTCTCAACTCTGTTCCCTCTAACACCATCAACATCCTCCCAAGTATGTCCAGCTTCTTTATCAGGTGCAATATCAACCCGATGTCCAGCATTATAGGCTGGACTACGAATATCTGTAGAAAAATCCCTTTCATCCTGCGAACTCCTAAACCCAGTAACATCAGCCTCTTCTCTGAATACCCTTCTTCGATAAGGTTCATCAAATCTAGAACCCCTTGGAGGCCTTTGAAAAGGTCTTGGCTGTTTGTTTGACCAATTCAGGGATATTTGCTCCCCACAAATTTGCTTGCCCCGCAGTGCTCTCAAAGCCCTTTCGGCATTTGCAGTGACTTCATACACTACAAATCCATAACCATCTTTCAACTGAAAATGACAACGGCCAAACCTCCGGAAAACCCCTTCAAGCTCATCTTGAGAGACATGAGGTGAAAGGTGACCCACATACAATGACATTGGTTTACTATTCAAACTGAACCTAAACGAATGTACAAAAAGCAAAACATCAGGAGAAAAAGAAAAGGTTGCAAATAAAGAAATATATAAACAGCTAAATGAAAAGGGGCATTTACCCACATACCAAACAATTCATATTTTACATGCATACCACTCAAATCTTTAGCATCACATCAAAAATACCACCATCACCATCTTTTTAAAGGTGAAATACACTTTTTCATGCATAGACATATGACACAAAGGAGTGTAAATATCAAATTTTGGGTGTTAGATAGGTAAATACATAAGAACTCTGTACTAAGTATGTAAATTTCCCAAACGAAAAATATAAAATAATAGAGGAATATGACAATCCATATAGAAAAGACAGATGCACCGGCATAAAGGCTCCAGACAATTGTTCAATGTAGATAAAATAATACAAGAATGTGGCAATTAAAATTGATCAAATGTATTGTAGCTCACAGTTCTGCAATCCCAAAACAAACCCAGGCTAATGCCTTAGAGAAACAACTAGTGCAAAGGGGTTTCCAAAACACACCCACCATAGCCTAATGCTCAGTGAAACACCGAGTTGCAAAGAGGTTTCTAGCTATAAATTACAAGGTGTAAGCTCAACCAGAAGAAAAGAGAGTACTGTTAGATATAGCGGGGGAAAAAATAACAATGTAAAACATTCCCACAACATTCCCAACATATCCTACGAGGAACATCCAAGCATGGATTGTCCTTAAAACAAATGCTCAGAAATCCATTAAACTGTAAGTATATTACAAATAGGGCTGTCAAAATGGCTCATTGTTGGCGAACAGCTCGTGTTCGGCAAATTAAGCAGCTCGTGTTCATACTTAACGAGCCGAACACGAACAAATTTTTAAGCTCGAAATATAAACGAGCCGAACTCAAACAAGTATTTGTTCGCTCGTGTTTAGCTCGAATTGGCTCAAAAAGAAATAAATTAATTAATAAATAAATATAAATATTTCAATATTCTACGGTGTTATTGGTGTTATTTCGCGGTGTAACACCGCGGAATAACACCTGAGTAACACCTGTTATGTTATCGGTGTTATTCCTCCATTCGTGATGTTATTTTGCAGTGTAACACCGTGAAATAACACTGATAATACCAATAATACCGCGAAATAACTTCGAATAACACTTGCGATATTATTCTGTCGTCTGCGGTGTTACTCAGATGTTATTCCGCAGTGTTATTAATGTTATCGATATTATTCCGCGGTGCTACACCGCAGAATAACACCATTAATACCGCGAAATAACGGTCCGCGCTATTTGGGTGTTACTCATGTGTTATTGTGGATGTTACTCACGTGTTATTGCAGGTGTTATCGCTGTGTTATCGGTGTTATTCCGTCATTCGTGGTATTATTAGCGCGATTCCGCGGCATTTTATATTCTATCGAGTCTATTTCGAGCCGAACATAAACAGGAATATGTTATTCGAGTCGAACACGAACATATTGTTCATGAGCCATTTCGAACGCGAACAAAATTGGAACGAGCCAAACACAAGCCGAGGCTCAGCTCGGCTCATTTACAGCCCTAGTTACAAATCATAGGCACTCCATTATTAAATCGGGCAAGGCACCCAAGCAATCCAATTGCCCCAAACCCACACATAAAAATAACGAACACAATTCGTATGTATTTGTGTATCTAATGGCTAAACTTCAATTTTTACATACATGACAAACATGAAAAGGTGCATTTCATATTTTTTAAAGTTAAAATAGTGGTACTTTTCATGTGATATGGAAGATTTGGGTGGTATGAATGTACATACGAAAGTTCAGGTTTTGGATATGCAAATATATAAGAATTGGGTGGTCTGTATCTAAATGCGCCAAAAAAAACTAAATAAATAGCAACAAGGAACAAATAAAAAGAACAAAGTTAACTAATTACTACCAGCTGATTTCAATTTCAAACAAATGAAACTAATCTGTACTATTTGCTACTTATGTCTTGAAGAAACATTGAATGACGTAGAAAGGTTCATAAAATCGCATGAAATCTCCAAGAACGTGAGTGCAAGGATGCCAATATCATAGCACACAAAATAAACACCATAGGCAGCTAAATCAAAATAGTGCAATCATAAGGAAATTACTGCATTCACTAAAAAAATTTCTCGGGCGGACAAATATTTCAAATGAGAAAACTTCAATAAACAAAAATTTTCTTCAATGCTTGTCAATTTCTTCTTAATACAAAAAAATGGCACTACTTGCTATTTCAAAGCAATGAATGACACCCTAGAACCTTGGGCATGTTCTATCAGCAGTTCAGCAGCGAGAATTTGACGCCAGAGAAAGAGAGAATGTCAAATTTTATATATAATTCTAAGAGAGAACATTCCTGGGGTTTCTTAACAAGCTCTCTTAGATGCTCAAATTAGAGATCATACTAGAAAGTATAGAGAAAACTGAAAGAAGTTTGGGCAATTTTCTCTTCTCAAATCGATGTTAAGAAAGAAAATAAGCTAAATAAATATAACATTAAATAGTAGAGGGAAATTTCACGTCAAGCCAGCCCTCGCATGGGGTGTATGATGGTAGAGAAGAGAGAGAATGCCATCCCCATTTCCAGAATATTGTTACTGGTTGTATCATTTGCCCTTTAGTTGTCACATCAAAGCTTCTTACGTCGGTAAATATGTTGCACAGACACGGAAACGCAAACACGGGCATGAATATGTGACACATCTATTATTGAAAATATAGATTCTGACACGTCAATATAGTAAAAATTATTAAAAAATATATATTAAAATTCAATAAAAAAATATTTAAATACTACAAAAGAGAAAATAAAAAAATTTAATAACACTAACTTTTAAGAACTAAGAGCTCGTTTAAGAGCACTTTCCGGTTTTAGCTAAAATAATTTGTATAAATATATTTTTTATATTTAAAAATAAATTAAATTGTATTTAAAAATAATCAAAATGTATAGAGAAAACTGAAAGGAGTTTGGGCAATTTTGTCTTCTCAAATCGATGTTAAGAAAGAAAATAAGCTAAATAAATATAACATATAATAGTGAAAGGAAATTTCATGTCACGCCAGCCCTCACATGGGGTGTATGATGGCAGACAATGAGAGAGAATGTCATCTCCATTTTCAGAATATTGTTACTAGTGGTATCATTTGCCCTTTAATTGTTGCATCAAAGCTTCTTACTACTTTAAGTAAAACGCGGGGCATTTTAAGTAAAACGCGGGCCACGGGTTCGACCCCGCATCCCGCGTTTCTTATGTTACACACCTTACCGCGGGTGCCCCTCCGCGATCTCTCCCTTCGTCGTCTGCCCTAACCTTCCTCTGCGATCTCTCGCTTCCTCTGTGATCTCTCATTCCTTCTATCGTAATCTCTCGTTCCGGACACTGGTATCCCCTTTCCTTATCCTTTCTCACATACGTCGTTTTGGTTTCTCGTTTCTATTGGATTTTGATATCTATGTTGGATTATTTTAATTTCTCTGTTGATTTTTTAAGGTGGTGATGGAGGCGATGGTGTTGGTGTTTCTATTTGTTATGAGTTTGAAAATAATAGGGTTTCTTGTGTTGTGTTGTTGGGTTTGTTTTGTTGTGGTGTTGGATTTATTATGTTGTGGTGTTGGTCCTAAATTTGTGGTTGGCCAGTGTTGGATTGTCGTGGTGTTGTGTTGGCTAGTATTGTTGTGTGGTGTGATGGATTGTTGTGCGGTGTGATGGATTGTTGTGTGGTGGGTGGTGTTGTATTGGTCGGTCTTGTGGGTGGTGTTGTGTTTTGTTGTGGGTGGTGTTGTTTTGCCAGTGTTGTTGTGTGATGTGATGGTTTGTTGTGTTGTGGCCGTGGGTCGTGTTGTGAGTGGTGTTGTGTTGGCCAGAGTTGTGATTTGTTGTTGGTTGTGGCTGTGGGTTGTGCCTTGATGGTCAGTGTTGTGGGTTGTGTTGTGTTTGACAGTGCTGTGGATTGTGTTGTGATGGCCAGTGTTGGGCCGTGTCTGTGGTTTGATGGTTGTTGCGTTGGCCAGTGTTGTGGTCATGAGTTGTGTTGTGTTGGTCAGTAATGTGAGTGGTGTTGTATTAGCCAGTGTTGTGGTTTTCTGTTAGTTGTGGCTGTGGGTTGTACTGTGATGGTCAGTGTTGCGGATTGTGTTGCGATGACCAGAGTTGGGTTGTGTTTGTTGTTAGTTATGTTGTTGTGTTGACCAGTATTGTGACCGTGGGTTGTGTTGTGTTGGTCAGTGTTATGGGTGGTGTTGTGTTGGTCAGTGCTATGGGTGGTGTTGTGTTGGTCAGTGCTATGGGTGGTGTTGTGTTGGCCAGTGTTCTAGTTTAATGTTGGATGTGGTTGTGGTTGCGGGTTATGTTGTGATGGTCAGTGTTGTGGCTTGTGTTGTGTTTGTTGGTCATTGTGTTGTGATGGCCAGTGTGGGGTTGCATGGTGGTTGTTGTGGATTGTTGGTCAGTGTTGTGGGTTGTGGCGGTGGTTGTCAGTGTTTTGGGTTGTGTTGTGGTTGTCAGTGTTTTGGGTTGTGTGATGGTTGCATGAGTTTGGATGGTGATTGTAGCTTGGAGTGGTGGTTAAAGTGGCTTGAGGTGATGGTTGTGGCTTGGGTTTGTAGTTGTGGCTTGGGGTGGTAGTTGTGGCTTGGGGTGGTAGTTTTTGGTTGTGGCTTGGGGTGGTAGTTTTTGGTTGTGGCTTGGGGTGATTAATGTGGCTTGAGGTGATGGTTCTGACTTGAGTCACCTGTACTAAAGATGAGGAAGGTGCTTGCGATATGGCAGAGTTAAAGACAACCAACAACCTTTTTTTCTACAAGGTTTACTGACTTCTTGTAATGACAGACTGTTTCATTGATATATTGAGTTTTCTGAGACCTCACATTTACACATAATTATGATTACTTCTTTTATCAATAACTAATTATTTATTTTGTACAGTTCCTGTTTATTTATGTTGTATAATTGATATTAATTGTTTTGGGCTTTTTACGTTATTTGTAAGTGTATTTTCTTTTCATTTATATTTCACTTGCTTTCCTTAAGGTCAAATGTCTCATTCATGTATAATAGGTCATCCAGAAGAATCCTTAAGAGGTCAATGATAAGACATTTAACCTTAAGAATTCTTCTGGATGACCTATTAATCGTTGTTGGTTGGTGTTACATGTGAAATCATAATGAAGAGAACCAAGTTCCTCTCTACTTTTCGGCGATATGGTTTTTGAGGATCTACTGGGGTGATATACATATGTGACAAACAGGAGTTTGATTTTACGTGATTTAAAGTCAACCAAAAACTCTTTTTTTACAAGGTATGATGTCTTCTTGTAGTGATTGATTTGTTGATTGGTAAACTGAGTTATCTGAGACCTCACGCCTACAAAAAACTGTAATTAATTACTTCTTTTAGCAATTTAAACTTCTGTTGGACTAATGGATTGTCTTTTGTAGCATGCAGGATAGATGAGCTCCAGGATTTCAGGGACCACTCAACGATTGATCTGTCACTGCGAACATCAGACTTCCCTACTTATATCAAGTCACGCGCATGGCTACGGGAGGCAGTTTTACAAATGTCCGCGGAGAATCAATGAGAAGTGTGACTTCTTCTGATGATTAGATAGTCCAGCAGATTTCACTGATGACAATGCTCGCCAATGGAAAACATATCTGGAGAACGGCGTAACTCGTGACGTACACCGTATGCATTTTAAAATTAATATTATTATATTATTCAATGTATTTTAATAATTTTTTTCTTTTTTAAGTAATATTGATACTCACTGTCATGAGAGATTTATCTGAATTTCTGTAATATTCTGAATCGAAATTTTGTTTCTGAAGTATCAAATATATGGTTATGACTGCTTTGTTATAAACAACATTACTAAACGGGGGCAGAATGGTCATTTACCCCAAAACAGCAGTTGGACAACTGTTTTCAAACAGCAGAAAACAAACAACCAATCAGCTTATCCATAGCAGCTTCCTAGGGCAGCAGTTGCGCAACAGCTTATTGATAAGTCGCAGCTGCCCCAAACAGACCTTAAGTTGACTTCCCATAACATGTATAACAAGCTCAACATCATCAAATCCTTCTTAGCAATGGCTTTTTTTGCAATGGGTTACTAGCAATAGTCATTTGTTTTTCTCAAGAATGTTTTTTCTTAGATTTATATTCTAGAAGGAATTTTCTCAGCCGTAGTATGAATTAAGCAAATAGCTTATATGCCTTCTTAATAAACCATCTAAAATTTTCTTGGCTTGCCAATGTGAATAAGTTCTGAAAGGATCATGACTTGTAAGCATGACTACTATGATTGATGATGAATCAATAGGTCAATGACCTTAAATCTTTCAAGCGAGAATCAGAGTCAACCACACTGTCAATCAAAATTTAAACTTGAAAAGCATGAAAAGATCATACTCCATTGAAAATGGGCATTCCAAGTGTACCATTGAATATGTTTAAAATGAATATTGGCCACATAAAGCGTAAGAAAGTGCATGATGGAGAAGCTGATTTGCAATCAACAAATTGGCGCTTGAAGGATCGCCTTCATGATATTGATTCCTTGTTGCATAAAGTTAAACATTTATCAACAATGAGAGATCAACAAATCTATTCATTGACAACGATGAGTTTAGTGCACGTCAATTAGCATTGTTGTTTGCTAATTCTATATAAGAATCTCAATCTTTTTTGACGTGAGGTCGGAGGTTAATGTTGTTGAGCTAAGAGATCCATCTAAGTGGTGAGCTTGATGACCTCCATAAAGATTTTCTCTACATAAAAATCTAGTATCACCAACACTAAGCCCATATGACAGAGTTAACAATTGACCCCTGAGAGATAGAAGACAACCTAATAAGGAGGATAAAGATGTTGATTGTCAGAAACAACTTTGTATAGCAGAGAGCATAGAGGATTACTGTTAATATCAATGATGACATTAAGGGGGTGTTTGGTTGCAGAAAAGATTTAGCATTAGCAAGATTTGCTAAATTCGAATTTATTAAATCAACCTTTATGTTGGATTAAATCCGGATTTAACATTAATAGAAAGGCAAAATTTGGACTTAAAATCTGAAATTTAATAAATTTATGGAACTTACGCTTTTTTATATTTGCCTGGATAAATCCTGACGATAAATCCTTTTAATAGGGAGCTACTAAACGCCACCTAAGATTCTTCCAAAGAAGGGATTTAAACCGCTCATCCAATTGTGTCTCAAGATAATATGTTGGATAGTTGCCACTAAGAATTAAATGGAAGTAGAAAATGGATTAAAAATAGATAAGGCATGGCTTATTTACTACTTCTTTGCAATCCTCTCATTGGCATTATACTTCCCTTTGAACAACATATTTTTGGCATCTTTTTTTTTTTTGTTGGCTTTCTCTCAATAACATCTCCATATTACTATCACCCATCGGCTGAGATAAAAAAAAGAGAGAAATTGATGACTTAGGTTGCAGATAAAAGCATGGGAGACACCCATAGATATTTTTTTATGGCAACAATCTCGTCACATTGAGAACTCCATTTAAGTTATTTTGCCTCTTCACTTATTAGTATAAAATTATGTGCCCAAATGTACATGGCTAACAATAATTCAATCAAAGGATAATCACATTTATATAAAAACTTTTAGCTTTTAAACAAATTTAATTAAAAAACTAAATTTAAATAGAATATAAATATTTTAAATGAAATTTTAAATGATCACTAGCAAAAAAATTTTGATTTATTTATTATAGATTTAAGAGACACTATATATGATATATGCCTACAGTAGTACTGACAAGTTTAAATAAGCTTATTCAAGAAAAAAAATAACTAAATAAATCTTATTCCTCAATAGATAATAAGAAATAATTAGCAAAACATTTTTTATGTTAAAACTATATTACCATTGACAAATTTAAAATCTTGATTTAATTTTAAAACACTTAAGAAAGGATAAATGTTTATCCTAAAGCATACATCTAGAATTGCATGTGCATGAAAAGGACAATATTTGATTATCCTATTCAAGTGCATGCAACAAAATACTATAACATCAAAACAGATAATATAGCAAAAGAAGACACAAGATGAAGATTACAGCAACATGAGTTGGTTGCTATGTAACAATAAAAAACTTCCCTTACTCTATTTTTTGACATCTACGCTTGTTTCTATGATTCCCTCTCCAATTCTGGTGATTCTCCCAAGCAAAATGTACACTCCAACTTCTATTGATGTAGCTTTTCTTTAATTCTTTTGTAACAAAATCCTTACTTCACTAGCTCCCCCATGAACCTTTTCTTTGATTATCCTGAAGTAACATCCCAACTTTTTTTGCCACCAGTCAACATATTTTATACTTAAACAAGAAAAAACTTCAAATTCAATTCAAATCAAAAGTGTATCTTATATATTCAATTGACTTTCCAAACAAAAAATTAAGATATATTAAGCAAGGTTGAGTAGAGCATACAACTACAACTTGCAAAGTGGAGAAGAAGGCCTTCTCAAGTTTTTTAATGCTTAGAAATTGGAGGAGCAACGATCGATGGAAAATTTATCATTAGCAATTTGAACAGAATGCCTATGGATTATCCATTTCTTATTTAATATTTTCTCCTTATTTATGGATTCGTTGCCCCAAGAGTTTGGATTTCTTTCTTAGAAATAAAGAATTAGGAACTTGAGTGAAATCACAAGTGGAACTTTTAGTAGTAGTAAAAGTTAATATAGTTTATGGACTTCTCAGTAGCATATTAAAGACTTTCAGCCTGAAAGACGCATCAGAGAATCATCTAAGTTTGAGTTCAAATTTATCTAAGACTTTGAATGCCCAAAATGGAGACGATCGATGTCGTCATTGCTAGAAACCTACCCTAGCAGAATCGCCTTGATGCTTAAGTTTGAGCTCATTGATGAAGATGAAGACCAGTTCAGGATGGCATTGCTCCTTCCAATATAATATTTTTCATCAATTTGGAATCCTATCGCCCTTTTCAAATATTACATGAGAATATATAATAGGTCAACCTCACTTCCTTTTCTCCTATTTCCTTGCATATACATTCCCTGAACCTATCGTGGAAATCCAATGAGAGGTCGCAAAGCCAGAATTTCAAGCGAACGGGGGTGAAATCATATATCTTAAATGGTATATCATTTCACAATATTCTCTTTGCTTTGGGTACCAAAATACTTATTCGTGAACCATACAATACATCACCACAAGAGGGTTTATCACAAACTCAGGCCACCGCTGATTTCACGCTGCCAATGGAAGTCTGCTTGCAAGACTCATAAAACATTTCCGAAAGCCACACTGGCAAGTTTTTTTCTTCTCCAGCCTTAAACCCGTAAATCATCCAATAAACCTAGGCCAATATTCTAGAACGTCAAAAAATGGGCATGAAACAGAAGAAAAAGTTCTGCAAAGCAAGCATCAAGGAAAATTGGTCAAAATGAAAACTGAAAAACAAAAATCTCACCATAGCCGATCACAACATCATATTCATAATTGACATTTTAACGGCCCAAGTCTTTCGATCATATATTCAAAGGAAACGCGCAACCTAACACAGAAGAATCGCTACTTCTCCATTTGCATCCCAGACTAAAATCAACAGTAATAAACACAATTACAGTGTAATATAAACTCACTAAACGGACTCAGCTCTTCAATCCTTCCCTCTTCGTAACTTGCTTGCTCTTTCCTAACTTCACGGACCAATCAGCTGTGTCCCATTCAGCGGAATACGAGCGGGGAAAATGAGTTAAAGACCGACGACGCCTCCCAAAGTTACAGCCCTGAAGTTATCTGGCAGCCATTCGCAAGACGTGAAAGAAGACGAAAATAATCATAGATCAAGCAGGCAAATTACCCGTGCTGATTGAAGAACGATCCTGGGAAGCCTTTTATAAACCCTAAAATTTGAGAAGAAATTGGTTGCGGCTGCTAAATAAAGCATTTTTTTTTTTTTTTTTTTTTTTTTTTTTTTTTTTGGGCTCCTTTAGAGATATTAGAATTTTGAAGTGGAAATTCGATTTTATTAAATCTAATTATTATTAAATATATCATAATTTTTCGTTTGAAAAGTTGATTGAATAAAAGATATTAGAGAAAAAAGAAAAATCAGGTGACTTTATCCATTGAAATGATATTTTAAATAAATCAATTTATACATGCTCCTTCCTCTCATAGGCTAGATTAAGGGTGCGTTTGGGGCAGTTTGTGCGTTTTAGGATAAGTTGTTTATCCTGAAACGCGGTCCACGGGCGGACCGCGAGGTTGGACCCGCGATCTGTGTTTAGTTTAAAAGCTCAAATGCAGTTTCGGTTAAGCTGGCGAAACGCGCGAACTAAACGGTACAGCGGCGTTTTGAAAACATCACCCGCACTTATAAGCTGCCCCAAACGGGCCCTAAGATAATTTTATAGTGTAAAGCACAAAGATTATTTTTTTATGACTGCGATGGAGATTATTAAAGATACAATGAAAATGAAAATAACAGTTAGGCTATCAAAATAATGACTAATGAGGTATGTTAGTGGAATGATTGTTGATAACTATAATAATTATTTGATGTCAGGTGAGTTACAAGAGTAATTATGTGTGTAAGTGTCATTATTTTATATTGATTAGTAATGGGTTTTTTTATAAGTCAACTCTTAGTAAAATTAATTATTAGAATGTGTTATAAATTCAAAAAGTTTCCTTATTGATATATCGAGCTTTTTACCGGCCTCCTTTCACAGTTAATTAGATTTTGGATGTGTTTGAGAGGGTTTTTTAGCTACTTTCTATTTTAAAAAGCAAATTGTGTGAGTGTGGGAGCACTCTTATTGGGTTTTTTTTTTCATAAAATATGATTCCTAAAATAACGAATCTATGAAGGGCGATGTTGAGCTCGGTTCCGAGGAACACGTCACGGTCTGGTTAGGAAAAGAAGTCATTCTCCCTCGTATTTTATGCAAATATATTGTTTTATGCATGATATTACCCTTGATTTTTGTTTTATCTCCTTCTTCATCGTAGGCATCATCATTGAAGTGTGTGGTTTTTGCTTCTCCCTCTTATTCAATGCCTCCTCTTTGTATGCATCTCAAACGATCATCATTGGTTTAGGGTCATACCACTGAGGTTTGTCTTGTATGTGATTGTGGGTGTGGTTCGAACTTCTCATTTTTTCTTCCCCTAGCCGAACTTCGATGCTCTAATTTTTTTTTTTTATCTTCTTTGTATTAACAATTTTGATTGTTAGTTTTGGCCTTTCCCCGTATTTGAAATTGCAGATATTTGGGTTTCTTTGTGATTTTGGTTTTGTTTTTACATTGTCCGCTCTGGTTGTGGTTTGATGGTCTTCGTTGGTTGTGGTTAGGGTTATATGGGCTGTGATTTTGGTTATGTGGTTGGGTTTAATGGGTTGCTGATGTGGCATTGTGGTCTTTGTTGGTTGTGGTTGTGGTTTGTTGTGATTGCGATTAGGGTTTCTTTGGTTGTGGTTTAATTGTCTCTGGTCGGGGTTATTCGGGTTGTGGTTTGGGTTATATGGTCCTTGTTGATTGTGGTTGGGGTTACACTACTTTGGGTTGTGTTGGTTGTGTATTGTTTTGCTTTGATTGTGGTTTGGTTGGTTGTGGATGGGTTACATGGGTTGCAATTTGGGTTACATGGTCTTTGTTGAATGTTGTTGGGTTGCTCTAGTTGGGATTATGTTAGTTATGGTTTGGTTGGTTATAGTCGGAGTTATCCTGGCTATGAGTTGGGTTATGTGTGCTTAATTGATTATGGTTAAGGCTGCTATATTTGGCGTTAATTTGGTTGTAATTGGGATTGTTATAGTTGTAGTTTTGTTGGTTTTGGTTGGGGTTATGTGAGTTATGCTTGGGTTATGTGGGTTTTGTTGGTTGAGTTTGGAGTTACTCTAGTGTAAGGATTTGTTGGTTGTGTTTACTTTGTTTAGAAATTTTGTTGGTTGTGGATTTTGTTGACTGTAGTTATGGTTGCTCTGGTTCGGGGTTGTTGGCTGTGGTCGGGGTTGCACTATTTGTGGTTTGGTTGTACTTAGTGTTTCTCAAGTTTAGGGATTTATTTATTGTAGTTGGGTTTGCTCTAGTTTAAGAATTGGTTGGCATTGGTTTAGTTTGCTTTGACTTAAGGATTTTGTTGGTTTGGGTTATTATGATTATAGTTTAGCTCGTTGTGCTTGGGGTTGCTCTGGCCATGGTTTGATTGACTATGATTAAGAGATTGATTGGTTGTGGTTGATTTTTCTTTGGTTTATGGATTGGTTAGTTTTTGTTTAGTTTGTTTTGATTTATGTAATTATGTTGGTCTAGGGCCTTGTTGGTTGTATTGGGGTTATTTTGGTTTATTGGTTGGGATGTTTTGCATATATATTAGTCAATTATCATGCATTTATATATGTAATGTGGGGTTGACAACCCTAATTTATTAAATGTTAACTTGAGCAATGATGGATAGAAAAAATAAAGACCTCAAATGATTAGCTGCAGTTATTCTTATAATTTTCCACAGTTAACCACATATACTACACGGTCTTATAACACACATGACACAGTTAACCACATGTATTGTTTAGTCTTAAAGCACAATGACACACTTAACCACAAAAATTATATGATTTTAAAGCATACATGAAATAGTTAACTGTATATACAATCTGATATTAAACCATGCATGACACAACTAACCACAAATACTATATTATTTTTAAAGCACACATGCCACTATTAATCATATATATTACTTGGTCTAAAAGCACAGACGACACGTTTAACCACTAAACGATCTAGCCTTAAAGTACACATGACGATTAACCACATATACTGTGTGGTCTTGAAGCATATATGACACAATTAACAACATATGCTTCCAAAGTTTATTTGATTATCAAATGCACTTGCCAATCTGAGATGGATCAATATTTGATAGATTGAACACACTGATTTCTAGTTTGTTTTATTTTCTTTTTAAAATTTAGTTTCAAAATTTTTAACAATTTTTTTTTGTTATAAGTTATATAATTTCCTCCAAAATTTCTATCTTCAAGATGCATCAAATGGAGAAACAAAATGAACGTGGTATATTGGTCATTTGGAAGAGAGAGATGAAAAGTATATTATGTGATTAATGATTAAAATGAATTGAATTTGGAAATAAACTAACTACTCTTGTAAAGGTTGACGGAAGATTAAAAAATACTTCTAAGAAAAAAAGTAAATATTGCACAATAAAACAAATTTGAAGAACAAATGAGATCAACTCAAAAAATACTGAAAAATTATGGAATGAATTAAAGAGACGGGCAACTTGATTTATGTCGAGACCCTGTTAAGAAATCAATAAATGCATCGAAGGAGTGGAGGAAAGAAACAATTTTAGCGAACATAAAGTGTTATATGAATTATTTATATTCTCATATTAATTAAACTATTATTTTATCAATCGTGGATCCTGCCCAATGTAAAAAAATTGAGATTTCCCACATAGACCCCGAGCTGGAGGATAAAATTGATTGTATGTTTCTCGATGTTGTGGTTATATACTCTAATTTACAGGCAACACGTGACTTTCCTCATAATTGGGATGAACCCAAATATGCTCGTTCAAATTAAGTTCAAGAGAAAGCATAAAAAGTAGAGAATATGGTGAATCAAGTCATTCATTCAAATCACTATACACCCGCCACCTAGAAACATAAAAATAAAATGAAGGTCAACGTCCAACATTTATCTTGTAGTTTTTCAAAGTTGGTACGTTCTGCACAAACATGACTTTAAGTGCTTGCAAAAATATTCAGAGATGCCTAACCATGACAATAGTTGCGAAGAAACTGCACTTTATTCGTGAGATATTTGATGACATGTCCCAATATTTATTTGTTATATATTTTTAAGAATACCGAACAAAGTGAGAGACATTCATTATAATGGTGTGATAACAGAGAATTATTTTCTTGTGCTTTTTCTTAAATAACTAGTTTAGTTAGTTTGCATTTTTTTTTAATTTTTGTTTCATTTTGATGCACAACAATTTGAACCTTTATGCCGAACAATATCATGTGTCGTGTTTGCATGATATTTGATCATTTATGTTTTACACTAGTTGTAGTATTTTAATTATGCAGTTGTTTACTTATAACTTAACTTATTATTTTTATTGTTTGATTGCATATTTAATCAAATTGTTAATAAAAAATACAATGTATTATAATTTTAGGAAAAACAAGTTGAATGTTATCAATTAATTTAAGAGCTCTGTATCGTCATAGCGGTATAAAGTGTTTTGAATACACTAAAATGATAAGACAATTACGAGAAGATAAGATTTTATTGTTGTTAGAGAAATATGACACATGAAGAATGCATATTTTTTT
>NEWO01000002.1:10089770-10107445 GCA_003013225.1 Phalaenopsis aphrodite | reverse complement strand
TTAACATTGATGTATTGAAGAAATTAGAATCTCATCATGTTTTTTGTACCTTTGAAATTATTTCCAGTTTTCGGTTATACTTTTTTGAAAACAACAATTATTTAGATAATTTACATCTACAAGGACATAAGTGTACTTTTTATCTGGCATAATTGTAGCACAACAAATCATACATGAAACACCAAACTTCATAAATCACACATGAAACCTAAAACTTTAATATTACTAAAAAAACATCCTTTATATAGTATTATTGAGGTATTATGATGATATTTTGGTGGAAATCATGTGAAATTCTTATGACATTCTGGTGATATTATGGAGGTATTCTGATGTTATTCTTATGGTATTCAGGTGATATTTCAGTGATATTATATTGGCATACAAAAATACCACCATAATTAAAAAAAAATTACAATACAACAAGAATACCACAAGAATATCTGAAAAAATCACAATAATGCCACTAAAATATCAATAATATCATCAAAATTACCAACAAAATATCACAAATTTATCAACATATACCACCATAATATCACGAGATGGTATTTCTAGTGATATTCTGATAGTATTCTGCTGGTATACAAAAATATTACCAAAATATCATCTTAATACTACAAGAATACCAAAAAAATACAATAAGAATACCCCTAACAACCTGAATACTATCAAGATGCTATTAGAATACCACTAAAAAGTCTTTAGGCCGGGTTTGGTGGAAAACAATTTTTTTATATTTTCTAATTCGTAAAAATCTGATTTCAAGTGCAAGGAAGGAAATCTTATTCCATACGGAGTCCAGACTCAGCTCAACGTCAGGACTCCAATAAAATTTTGCCACGAGTATTTGACTAAACTCACTTAAAAATTGACGAAAATCTGCTTATTGTGGTGTTTTTGCAAAACAACTTAAATAACACCACAATACCATCGGTACTGCGGTTTCGCTTCAATAACCTGACAAAAAAACTCTAATAACACCGCAATAATATTATAATAACATCGGTGAACAACACCAATAACACCGCCTAGAGGATTATGTAAATAATAATACCGCAATAACTCCAATAAAATAACTTTAATAATATCACATTAACATTGCAATAATACCCATAAACAACACATAATATCAACCGGAAGACCACACAAATAATATCAACCTGAAGTCCTTCACTGATTTTTTAAGGGGAGCCGGGAAGCGGGACGGCGCGTACGCAATATTTGCTCTGTTTAGAGATTAGGGTACCCCTCCGTGCCTCTCTCTCTCTCCGCTAACCAACAATTTGGTCCAGTAGAAGTTGGGAGCGGCGACATGCAGGCTGCAAAGACTGCTGTTCTTCTTCTCAGGTCCAGTCGTTCTCTGTCGAGAACGGAAAGCTTCCCATACGGGCTCGGTTCCAGAGCTTTCGCACAATCGGCACTGTCCTCCACTTCCACTCACCTCAACGAACAGCATATCACTGATCGAGTTCTCGATCTTCTCAGATCCTCACCATTCATTGATCCTGCCAAGGTTGAACTTCTTTATGTTGTCCATTTCCTTCGTATCGATTTTATAATTGTTATTTCTTATGCTGATTTTGGTTTCGCTTTAAGAATTTTCTAAATGATTCATGCTTCTTCCCAGATTTGATACATTTTATTACTGAGCTTAGAAACATAGTTTTTCAGGAAAATATCGAGATAGGCAGTGAGATTTAAAAATGCTTTCTCCTCATGAGAACACTGGCGATCGTTGGCTTCGAACTGCTTTTCAGGTGTAATTTTAAGCTTAATTTGTATCTGAAGAGATCAATCTCTATGCCATCTGAAAAATAATGAAATTTTCTACAACTTTTATGTTGACAGTTTTCCATAATTCTCTGTGAGCAAGTCTCAATTTTTGATTGCTCCAAAGCTTTGTGGTGCAAATTCAAGGAGCATCAAATCATAACTTGTAATTCGATGCAACTCACTCCATTTTTATCCGAACTGAACGATGCTGATATCGTTGGAAAGCTAACAAAAATTTCTATAACTTTCATGTCGATCCCTTTCAGTGATTCCCATGAACAAGTCGCCGTTTGTGCGATTGACCAAATTTCGTGTCCCAAAATCAACTCGCGCCGATCCATTCACTGTTAAATCGATGTAAATTGCTAAATTTTTATCTAAATCAAACAATATTGGTGTTGATAAGAAGATAATGAAATTTCCCACAACTTTCATGTTTGACATCGTTTACTGATTCTCTACGAGCAACCTATAGTTTTTGGTTATTATGAAGTTTCATGATGCAAACCCAAGGAGTGTCGATCCAGCAGCTGTTAATTCGATATAAATCACTCAATTTTTATAGGAACTGAACTATTTTGGTATTGTTGGAAAGCTAAGAATGTTTTCTACAACTTTCGTGTTGGCAACTTTTAGTGATTCTGCATGAGGAAGTCACACTTTTTTGCGAGTGCTCAAATTTCATTTTTAAAATCAAACTGTGGCAACCCATTAGTCGTTAACTTAGCATAACTCGCTCAATTTTTATCCCAATCGAACAATTTTATGTTGCTGGAAAGATAACAACATTTCATGCTGACATCATTTGCTAATTCTCTACGAGCAAGTCATTTTAGGTAAATGATCTAAAGGCGTTACAACATGTATAGAGAGTGGGGAACATTTATATAAGCTAAAACACCATACATTTACCTACATCCATTAGTGCTTGACATTATAACAAGTTTTGAGCAAAGAAAAAAAAATAGAGGAAGCGATCATGAAAATTTCAAGAAGCAACCCAGTAGGGCCAAAAAATGATCCCCTCTTAGTAACCAAGCAAGAATAAATAAAAATGGTTTATTGCCGATGCAAATAGAATCGAATGACACCCCTCCAAAGCAAGTCTAACATAGATGAAAAATGATCATGTAAAATAAGAAAATGACAAATGTAACTTTCCTAAGCTACTGCCAATGAAGGTGTCTTTGTGGAATTACATCATTCCCAAGATTGTAATGATTAGGCATAGAGGTCGCTCACGCAGATGATGATTGCCTTCAACACCAGCTTCTTCTCGAGTTTAGTGGACTTCTTGTGCTTCTGGTTGCAGTTCGTATGATGCAAGTTGTAAGGGAGTAACTCCACACTGCTGGATATCATTGTACTGTGATGCTCCTCATGCCATCCGTAAAGACTGTGACATGACATACGGAGATGGGGTGATTTACACATATGATTGCTGGCGGAAGACCTAATCAAATGTAGGTCATAACTGTGACTAGGAATGATGTTGTTAACTCGATGGTCCATGATCAGCATATGCAGATGACACTTTTCCTACGTTTGATGTTTTTGCAGCTTGTGCTGAAGTAAATTGATGCGCCCTACCCTCAATTGACATGAGCCTGTAGCGGGTTTTCTCAATATGCTTGTTTACTCTGAAATTTCTGGTTAACTCCTCAAACCTACGTAAACTGCATGTAACTCAGAGTCATCAAGTTGACCGAAGTATGATTGGAATGTCTCCTCAGATGCCAGAAAATATTCAGTCTACATGAATTTGAAAAATTTCAAGCTTGTATTCACCTTATAGTAGATAACTTTAGAAATTGTGAGAAGGACTTACAGATTTTTGTTTTCCTGGTATTCTTGGATAATATATGTTCAGGAGACAGATAGGGGAACTCAATCAGTATAGTGTTGCTTATGACCTCTACCAACTCATGCATTAATTCTCTTTATCCTCCTTGTCATCATGAATAATTACAATCAAATCTCTGTGGTTCCCCCACATGCCTATTTGCACTTGGTGTTGGTGATAGTCTACTTAATCAACATCATTTTTTTCTTGACTACCGACCCTTTTAAATCTATTATTCATTTGTGCCACATCTGTACTGATAGATGCCCGAACTGTCGTAAAACCTTGTGAGGTGGTGCCACTGGAACCTCTTCCTACTGATAAGGATCACATGTTTTAGCCAAACATCTCCACCCATAAGTCATATCTGTCACGCATAATCTTATTTGATTGCCATAGTCCTCCCAAATAACCTACATAATAAAAACATAATAGTTAAATTCAATCTTTAAGTAGAATACCTAGAATATACCTAATAAAATGCATATCGGACTTTGTATAAGACCATCAAGATCCTTTTAGTATAGCTTGACATTCCCCACTGACATTTCTAGTACATGGTCTTTGTTCCACTTGATTTATATAATTATAGGTAAAATGAAGTTCATAATACAATCATAAATGAAATATTAATTCATATGGATATTTACCTGAAGCCAGCTCTCAATTCATTTCGCTCTCATGGATATGGTATATATATTGTGTGCTTTCCAATATGGACATGCTTCCAAGCTCATATATGTAGTAGGTGCATGCTGCCTGATATGTTACCCCATCTCGGTATTGTTGACTCAAAGAACTTCCTTTATAAATGGGCTAGCACTGTCCCTTCCAATGAACGAGTGCTAAAGAGCTTCAAGTTCTCTGGCAGTAACATGCATTGTGAGTGAACCTCAGAATGTATCGGAAAGTAAGAAGGAGTCAATGCTAAACAAGATGTATACCCATCTATGTTTAGTAAGTTCAACGTCACTCAGGTCGATATAGCTGTCCCTGTAAAATGTTCACATGAGCCACCTTAATGGCATGGATGTTTGTGCAGGTGCTTGGCCCATTTTAAATGTAGATGTGCTGTTGGGGTGAGTCAACTCATGATATATATATATATATACATATATATATATATATATATATATATTTATATATATATATATATATATATATATATATAAAATATAATATCATGTTCTAGATGTTGGCCCAATAGCTTGTCGCAGCAACCAAACTAAGTTTGCTATTGTTTTTTCTGCACCAACCTTAACATGACCTACTGAAGGCAACATGATAACACATCAATAACAACAAAAACAACAACATCAAGCCTTTATCCCACTAAGTGGGTTCGGCGAGGCAACATTTTAACACGAACATCCAAAACCATTGCCACACCCAAAATCATGACCACATACTAGAGTTAATAAAGGAGCGAGTCATAGTTTTATGCTATTTCGTTTTGATGTTTGAGGACCTTATTCTCTTATATCTAGTGAATTTTGATATTTTATCATCTTTGTGGATGATTTTGATAAGAACGAACAAGTTTCAACATAAATAATATATTCTATTATGCTAGTTCCTAATCTAAACGATACAACCGCGAATACACAAAAGAGTATTGGAATTTTTGGTACTCCATAGTTTGCAATCTTTGACACCATTTTGTATGTCATATCTCAAGAATATACACTTTTTTAACATGCAAATTTAATTCTTCATCCCTGATATGGGCATAAGCTAGACAATAACAAATCTTTAGAATAACTTGGAGGGCTACCAGATAAAATATCTCATGGACATTTCAAATTGATAGTGGCATGAGGATATCGGTTGATCAGGTAGCATACAGTAGAGACGACTTCAACCTAAAATTTCTTATCCAAAGTGGTTGAAAAAACATGCAACGAGTTTATTTTAGAATGGTGCCATTGTTCCTCTTAACAACACTAGCGAAAGGGGAAATGAAATAACTGAAAGGAAAAATTGACATCTTCTTGAGACAGTTAGAGTCCTTTTGTTTCAAATTAATGTTCCCAAATAGTTTTGGGTTGATGCAGGTTCTTCTGCATATTTTTTGATCAATTAGAGCCTTTAATGACTCTACAAAACTAGATATCCTACCAAATTTTATTTTCAATTAACTCTCTTTTTCATTGAACCACGTATATTTGGGTGTACTTATTTTGTTTTTGATACTTGTGCACAAGTTTCTAAACTGGACCCAATGTCATTAATGTGTCTTCTAGGATTCTCATTTGCAAAAATGATATTGATGTTTTTCCACTCTCTTTAACTGATGCATGGTTTCTGTTGATATCACATTTCGTGAGCACATCCCCTTTTTTGGCGACCAATCATTGCCTAAATTCTCACAAGATTCTAATGAATTGTTAATTTATCACATAATCAATTCATATCTTGCTCCAACTCCACCTCCCCCACAAGTGCCCCATCCCAGGCCAGCTATCACTAATTTTACTCTAGAAGATTTCATCTCCCTGATCGTAGTTCAACACTGGTATCATCTTCTTCAGCGGATCCTCCTTCTAGTGATCTTAATTTACCTATTACTCTTCGGAGAGGTAAACATCAATGCGCCTCTCATTCTAACTATAGTCAGTTATCTTTTATTGCTTCTCTTGAATTTGTTAAGGTCCCGAGTTTTGTTCAGCAAGCTTTATCCCATTATGGGTGACTGGCAATCATGCTGAATGAAATGGATGCCTTGATTGAAAATGAAACTTGGAAACTAGTTGAATTATCTTATGACAAGAAGGTTGTTGGCTATTAATTGGTATTTGCAGTTAAGTTTTGTTCTGATGGATCTGTAGCTTGTCTAAAAGCTTGGTTAATTGTTAAGGGTTATGTTTAAATGTATGAGATTAACTACTTGCACTTGTTTTCTCCAGTAGCTAAGTTGACTTATGTTCTCCTCTTTTGTCCATAGTTGCAATAAATATTTCACCTTTGCACCGGCTTAATGCGAAAATATTTTTTTGTATGATGATCTTTTAGAGGAGGCATATGTCGAGATGTGTCTGAGATGGAAATAAGGTTGGGAGAATTAATTCTAATTCCCTTAATTAAGGGAATTAGAATTAATTGGTAATCCCTTAAATTGAGTGAATTATAATTAATTTGTAATCCCTTAAATTAAGGGAATTAGTGAAATAGTTTTCTAGTTTTTTCTACTTGTAATCTCCTATATAATATCTTGTATTATCAATTCAAAGAAGTAAGTGAAATACAAAATTATTTCTCTGATTTCCCACATGGTATTAGAGCCAGGGCTCAAACCCTAGAGGGGACCGCCGCCTGTTGCCGCCATTTGATCCTTTCCGCTTAGGGTCATTCGGCTCTCCTCCGCTATTCACCTCTAGGGTTGCTTGCAACCATTTGATTCTTTTCCGCTGCTCACAAGGAAGATCGTCAAGAAGCGCGTAAAGAAGCAGATCTTGCGATCGCTCTGAGGATTCTTTTGCCATTTAACCGCTGAATTCTTTGCTGCTGAGCCGCTTCTTTGCCGCTCCCGAGCCGCTGATTCTTTTATTCGCTGCCTTAATTGCTGCGATTCTTTTACCGCTGCAGCCATTGATTCCAGCCTTAATTGCTGCGAATTTCTCATCTCCATCATGTCAATTAGGGGTGTAAATGAACCGAACACGAACGAACAGAGCTTGTGTTCGTGTTCGGTTCGTTTGAANTTTTGTATGATGATCTTTTAGAGGAGGCATATGTCGAGATGTGTCTGAGATGGAAATAAGGTTGGGAGAATTAATTCTAATTCCCTTAATTAAGGAAATTAGAATTAATTGATAATCCCTTAAATTGAGGGAATTAGAATTAATTTGTAATCCCTTAAATTAAGGGAATTAGTGAAATAGTTTCGTAGTTTTTTCTACTTGTAATCTCCTATATAATATCTTGTATTATCAATTCAAAGAAGTAAGTGAAATACAAAATTATTTCTCTGATTTCCCACATGGTATCAGAGCTAGAGCTCTAACCCTAGAGGACACCGTCGCCTGTTGCCGCCATTCGATCCTTTCCGTTTAGGGTCATTCGGCTCTCCTCCGCTATTCGTCTCTAGGGTTGCTTGCAGTCATTTGATTCTTTTTCGCTGCTCACAAGGAAGATCGTCAAGAAGCGCGTAAAGAAGCAGATCTTGCAATCGCTTTGAGGATTCTTTTGCCGCTGAACCGCTGAATCCTTTGCTGCTGAGCCGCTTCTCTGCCACTCATGAGCCGCTGATTCTTTTATTCGTTGCCTTAATTGCTGCGATTCTTTTACCACTGCAGCCGTTGATTCCATCCTTAATTGCTGCGAATTCCTCTTCTCCACCATGTCAATGTCCGAAACCACTGTCTCCAGCAATTCCAACCCTTCCGAAGAATCCAATGCTGTTCAGAAAATTGGAGAGTTGCTGAATATTCGGGCATCCAACAGGTTCAATGGGAAGAACGATCTCAAATGGTCCCAAATTGTTCGCATATACCTAAAGGGCAAATGGACACTTAATCACATACTTGGAACCAGACCAGGAAAAAGGGATCCAGCCTCTACAGCGTGGGAAGAGGAGGATTCCATGATTATGTCCTGGCTATGGGATTCCATGGACCCAACGATCAGTGACACTTGCATGTTCTTGAATATCACAAAGAAAATCGGGGACTATATCAACCGCACATACTCGAAGGCCCGTGATACTGCCCTTGTGTATGAAATCAAGGCAAAAACCGGAGCCACCAAACAAGGAGACAAATCTGTCACAGAGTATGCAACTCTGCTGCAAAATCTTTGGCAGGAACTTGATCACTATCATGTAATTGAGATAAAATGCCCTGATGATGCTGTCACTTTGAAGAAGTTCATTGAGAAGGATCAGATATATGATTTTTTGGCAGAAATGAATTCTGAATTTGATCAGGTTAGGATCTAAATCCTCGGCAAAGAGGATACACCGTCTCTAGAAGAGACAATCTCATTAATCCGAGCAGAAGAAAGACAGAGGAGTGTCATGCTTGAACCACATACTATGGATAGGTCAGCCTTAGCAGCAAAAACAAATCAGGAGAAGTCAAAGAATGATCTGCTTAAACACTCGGGTAGAGATAACCAAAGGAAGGAGAACAAAAACAATGGTGTACTTATTGCAAGAAACCAAGACATACAAGGGAGAAGTGTTGGAAGCTGATTGGTAAACCTCCAAGCCCAGAATGGGGCAACCGTGGGGGGCAACAAAGGCCTCAAGCGCATATGGCAGAGCAACCCAATATTGAGGAAAATTCAGCAATAGGGGGGTTCAGTAGTGAAGAAATTGAGAAATTGAGAAGCTTGTTGGGATCTCTTGCGAAGCCTTATGGAGCATGTTCGATAGCTCTTTCAGGTAAAACTGTTTGCATGAATGTCCTAGACAAATTCTATACCAACTCTTGGATCATAGACTCTGGTGCTACTGACCATATGACCCCCACATCTCAACTCTTCCACGCCTATTCCCCATGTCCAAGTAATAGAAAAATTATCATGGCCAATGACTCTTTAGCTACCGTTGCAGGGATTGGTGATATACGTATCACACCTAGCCTTATCCTTAAAAACGTTCTTCATGTACCCAAACTGTCAACAAGCCTTGTGTCCATCCAAAAATTGACTCATGATCTCAAATGTTATGTTATTTTTTTCCCTTCTTATTGTGTTTTTCAGCAACAAGACTCGGGGAGGAGGATTGGACTTGCTAAGAAAAGGAGCGCCACCTTAAACCATCCCAGAAAATTAGGAGCAATTTGTCTTCATCTTTCCTTAGTTCCTCAAACAAAGATGTCATTTGGCTGTATCACTTACATCTTGGTCGTCCCTCTTTTGGGGTTTTAAATATAATGTTTCTTCATTTATTCCAAGGATTATATATTTTTGAGCTTCATTGTGACATTTGTGAATTGACAAAACATACCCGTGTATCTTTTCCTATTAGCAATAAAAGAAGTTCTCATCATTTTCATCTGATTCATGGTGACATATGAGGTCCTTCCACTATACCTAATGTTTCTGGGGTTCGTTGGTTTGTATCCTTAATTGATGATTGCACCCGGGTTACATGGCTCTTTCTTCTTAAACAAAAATCTGATGTTAGTACTGTTATATCTAATTTCCATTCGATGGTTCAAAATCAATTTGGGGTCAAAATAAAAGGCTTTAGGACAGACAATGCTATAGACTACTTCAATCAAATTCTATAACCTTACTTTCAATCACAGGGGATTATCCATGACTCATCAGGTGTGGACACACCCTAATAAAATGGGGTAGCTGAAAGAAGAATGAACATTTACTCAACACCACCCGAGCCTTACTATTTCAAGGGAATGTTCCTAAGTTTCTTACTGCCACATATATGATCAATAGACTTCCCTCCCGTGTGTTAGAAAACAAAAGCCCCATAGAGGTCCTAAATAGCTTCTACCCTCACTTCAGAACCTCAAATGGCCTCACTCCCAGGGTATTTGGGTGTACTGCCTTTATTCATGTCCAAAAAAAACAGAGGGAAGCTAGATCCCAGAGCCATCAAATGTGTTTTTCTAGGTTACTCCTCCGCTCAAAAGGGATATAAATGTTACAACCCCTCTACCAGAAAATTTTACATCTCTTTTAGGATTATGAGCTATATTAATAGCTGACTTGTTGTCACAGTAGAGCTTCATATGACCCTCCCATTGGATTATCAAATTATCCAAAATGATTCTTAACCACAGTAATTCACATAATCCCTGAGCAATAGCCCTAAACTCTGATTCTGCAGATGACATTGCCACTACATTCTGCTCCTTGCTCCTCAATGTCACTCGGTTACCTCCAAGAAAAGTACAATATCCTGTAGTTGATCTTCTATCCACTAGGGAGCCAGCATAGTCAACGTCGGTGTAGGCTTCCAGAGTAAGAGTGTCATTCCGTTTGAACAAGATTCCTTTTCCCAAATTTCCTTTCAAGTAATGCAGTACCCTGTAGGCAGCATGAAGATCAAGTTCTCTTGGATCATGCATGAATTGACTGATCATACTTACAGAATATGCTATGTCTGATCGAGTGTGAGCAATGTATATGAGTTTGCCAACCAATCTCTGGTACATTCTTTTATCCACAACTGGTTCTTCTTTAGCTTCTCCCAACTTATAGTTTGGATCTATTGGAGTAGAGATTGACTTACATCCAGTCTTCCGTGTTTTTGCCAATAAATCAATCACGTACTTCTGCTGAGATATGAAGATCCCCTGTGTGGAATATGCCACCTCAAGACCGAGGAAATACTTCAATTTCCCCAGTTCCGTTGTTTCAAATTCTTTTACTAGTCTCAACTCCAATTCATATTTCTCTTTCTCATCATTTCCAGTCACTATGATGTCGTCCACATAGACCAGAAGAGTAGTCACTCCCCATACAACTGAATGTTTAATGAAAAGAGTGTGGTCACCTTGACTTTGTTTATACCCAAATTCCTTCATGACTCTTGCAAATCTACCAAATCAGCTCTAGGAGTTTGTTTTAACCCATAAATGGTCTTTTTCAGCTTGCACACCTTGTTACCTGTGTCCCCTTCAAATCCTGAAGGGATGTTCATGTAGATTTCCTCATTTAGGTCACCATGAAGGAATGCATTCTTAACATCATACTGTAGTAGTTGCCAATTGAAGTGAGCAACCAATGATAATATGATTCTCACAGTGTTCATTTTTGCAACTGGAGCAAATGTTTCCTGATAATCCGCCCTGTAGGTCTGAGTGTACCCTTTGGCTACTAACCTTGCTTTATATCTTTCAAGGGATCCATTAGCCTTGTACTTCAATGTACAAATCCACTTGCAATCAACAATGTTTTTTTTCTTCGGTTTGTCAATGATCTCCCATGTTTTATTCTTTTCTAATGCACTCATTTCCTCTTTCATAACGTCCCTCCATGCCCCTTTTGACAATGCCTCAGACATATTGTTAAGAATGACAATGGTGTTCAAACTCACAATGAATCTTTTGTGGGTTGGTGATAGACACTTGAGAGATATATAGTGAGATAGTGGATAGGGTGGATTAGATTCTTGGACTTATGTCAGTTCAGGAACGACCTTTCTCCTTGAATACACCTGAGAAAATCTTGGGAAATCGTGAGTGACACTGGTTGAAGTAGGAGATGATAAGTGTTTAGGATCAGGTGACTCAGATGTGATTGGTTCAGAGGACTCGGGTTTAGCTGGAACAAGAAGAGAGTTTGATTCAGGTTCAACAACATGGGCTGACACATGTAGAAGGTCAAGAGTTTTAAGTGGTTCAAAGGACTCACAAGTACTATCTTCCATCATGGAAATCTCCCCCTGAAGAGAGGACTTGGAAAAAAAAGAGTTTATTTTCTGTGAAAGTGACATCTGCAGAATCAGAGTTCAGGGCTATTGCTCAAGGATTATGTGAATTACTGTGGCTGAGAATCATTTTGGATGATTTGAGAATACAATGGGAGGGTCCTATGAAGCTCTACTGTGACAACAAATCAACTATTAATATAGCTCATAATCCTATACAACATGATAAGACAAAGCATATTAAAATTGATAGACATTTCATCAAAGAAAAACTGGAGGAAGGGTAGTGTGTATGTCCTATGTTCCATAAAAAAGACAATTAATCGATGTTCTAACAAAGGGGCTGAACAGTTCAAGTTTCCATGATCTTGTATCCAAGCTGGGAATGGAAGACATCTATTCCTCAGCTTGAGGGGGAGTGTCGAGATGTGTCTGAGATGGAAATAAGGTTGGAAGAATTAATTCTAATTCCCTTAATTAAGGGAATTAGAATTAATTGGTAATCTCTTAAATTAAGGGAATTAGAATTAATTTATAATCCCTTAAATTAAGGGAATTAGTGAAATAGTTTCCTAGTTTTTTCTACTTGTAATCTCCTATATAATATCTTGTATTATCAATTCAAAGAAGTAAGTGAAATATAAAATTATTTCTCTGATTTTCCACAGTATATATAGAGCAACTTCCCCAGTTTTTTGCTCAGGGGGAGTCTGTGAAAGTATACGGTCTTTGAAAATCATTATATTGATCGAAACAAAGACTTTGGGCATGGTTCGAAAAATTTAGCCAAACAATATAAGAGTTTAGGATGTAGAAAAATAAAAATGATCATGTTGTACTCTACAAACTATCTACTTATGGGATCATTCTATTGGTGGTATATTGATGACTTTATTATTATTGGAAGTAATATGCATGGAATCTTATCATTGTATGCATTTCTTCAAAATTGATTCAACATTAAAAAACTGGATTTTTTGAAGTACTTCTTGGGCATTGAGTTATCAACGAGCAAGAAGGATATATATCTATCTTAATGGAAGTATGTTTTGGATTTGTTAGTTGAAACTGAAAAATTAGGGGTCAAACTATGTAGTACTCCTGCTTTCTAATCAACAGCTTATCAAGGCTGGAGAGTCTTTTAATGATCCTGAACTATATAGGAAGTTAGTGAAAGAATTAAACTACCTCACAATGACTTGCCCTCATATTTTTTATTTAGTTAACACTGTAAGTCAGTTTATGTTTTCTCCCACTGTTCATCATTGATCAACTTTAAAAAAATACTATGTTACATCAAAGGAGCTCCTGAGCAATGTATTCTATATCAAAATCACTGGCATAGAAATATTAAACATTACTTTGATGAAGGTTGGACAAGTTCCAAGATTGATGGAGATCCATTATTGGATATTGTGTTTTTATTGGTGGTAATTTGGTCTCATGGAAGAGTAAGAAACAAAATGTAGTGTCACAATCCAGTGCGAAATCTTAGCATCAAACAATGACATAAGTTTTGAGTGAATTGATGCAGGTTTCCCAATTCTTGACTTAAATGTGTTTTAAAATGATAGTTCCATCAAAACTCTTGTGTGATAACCAAGTTGAAATTTATATTGTTTCAAATCCTGCCTTCCATTAAAGAACTAAACACATTGAAATATTTTGTCATTTTATTCCTGAAATGATTCAACAAAATTTGATTTCTATAGCTCACGTAAAAATTTGGAAATAACTAGGGGATATTTCTACAAAGATTCTTAATAGAGCTAGGGTCACTTATATTTATAACAAGCTGGGCATGATAAATATTTATTCTCCAACTTGAGAGTGTGTTATGGAAAGAAATAAATCTAATGGTTGTATATTAGGAAGCTTGATTATAGGAAATCTAATAAATATATTTTCTATATCAGGTAACATAATTAGAGATTTAATCACCAGTTCTCTCCTCTATTGGAGATATTCCTAATTTATAAAAGTTGGAGTGTATATGTAACATATGCTTTTAATTGTGAAATAAGAGAATGGGCTGTTTTCTTTTAGATGATGAAAAAAAAAAGAGAAGAAAATGGATTTAGAAAATTCCAAAATTTTTGCTAGCATGTAAAACCTGCCTAAAAATGACAAAATAGATAATATTTCAATGTTCATAATAATTCTTATAAAGTGATGTTCTTGACATTGTTTGATTATGATGAGAAGTGGACGCTGGTTTAGAAAATCATCAATTTTTGATGTACTATTACTTAACCCGATTAAGTGAGTAATTAAGTGTTAGAATGCCACCTGCAATTTAGAGCCGGTTAGGATATCATCAATAAATAATGCATCATAATCTAGTCCAATAGTTTTTAAAATGAACTAAATATAAAAATGAGAGAAAATTTGTCATATAGAATGTTGGAAGACTAGAGAATTATTAAACATTTTGATTAAAAGAAAGGATAAACACTATATTTCTGCCAAAACTAAAAGAGCAGAGGAAATTCTAAAGTCATTAAGGAAGATTGTAGACTATTGTTTGCTATGAAGGTTAACAATGGGAATAGAGTAGGTATAACAGTGACTAACATGTTAAAAACATTGTTCATGTGGGTGGTTAGCAAGTGAATTATTGCTTTTGTAAATTATTGTTTATGATGTAAAAAATGATTTTAATGCTTATTTTTGCATTTTAGAGATTGCGCTTACATGGGAGTCATCAAACAAGGCTCTCATTTTATGGATTTATAAATACTTAAAAATACATAAATTATAAAGTTGATTCCATATCTTGATTTAAGTTGGTGACTTTAGATGCTTAACCTCTAGGTTTAATTTAACCCTAGCCTATGCCAGGCTTTAATCTATTTGATCCATTAGGTCATGAGCTATTCACTATGTCCATTGACCCTAAATGCTATTTTATGTTATGCAGGCCAGCAATAGGAATAAAGTGGTTATATTAACAATTCACAAGGTAAAAACTTTTAATGTGAATGGGCAATCGAGTGAATGAGTTCTTTCGTAAATTGTTGTTTATGATGCAAAAAATGTGGTTAATGTTTATTATTGTGTGTTAAAAACTGCACCTACATGGGAATCATCAAGTAAGGTTCTTCCTTGCACGCTAATAATGCACACACTTTGTTTGCTATCGATAATCAACCATAAGAAAATGACAAGTTGGCTTTAGGCACTCAAGAAGCTTCATTGATGTTGTAGTTAGAATAGTGTTTTGTTAGAAGAGAAAATGAAATTTTAATAAGATATTCAAAATAAATAAATAAATAAAAACATAAAAGCCCCATAAATTTTATTTGCAAGTGAGGTATAGGTTGCTTTAGGATTTTTTGAAATTATTGGTTGAGATGTTGGTGTGAAGAAAGCAATAAAGAATGCTTGTCTTAAGAAGTGTGCTATCATGCTAATTGACTATGTAATCCTAGAGTGTTTTGATATTATTTAGCATTCTTAAATAATTCAATAACTATGGGAGACACCAAGCTGCCTTCAAGGATTGGAAATAAAATACCTAATTTAATGTCTCCATTGAGGCAAGCTTGAGATCAAATTTAAGTTTTTAAGAAAAAATATAATGATGCTTGGGAAAATAGTTAAATGATTACAAAGACATTTAAGAAAGTTAAACATCGTATTGGCTAATTTTGTTAATACAAAAACATCAATGACAAGTCTTTATCCCACTTAATAGGGTCAACTACATGAATCCTTTTTCTCCATTGTGCTCTATAGAATATCATATTTTCATTTAATTTCTTAAAAATAAATCGAATCTAAAACATCTTTCCTAATTGGATATTAGATGGTCAACGTTTAATGTGACCAAAGACGACTCTCTCTAATCTTGTCTATCACTGGAGCTACACCAACCTTTTTCACGATATATTCGTTTCACATTTTGTCTCTAGGTGTAAAGCCACTCATCCATCTAAGCATTCTCATCTTAACAACACTCAACGTAGTTTTATGTTTCTCTTTTATATGCCAATATTTTGCGCCATAAAACATTGCAGGTCTCACCACTATCTAAGTGTAAAACCACTCATCCACCTAAGCACTTTCATCTTAACAACACTCTACTTAATTTTATTTTTCTCTTTTTTATGCCAACATTATGCGCCATAAAACATTGCAGATCTCATCACTATCTTATAAAACTTTCTTTTAAGTAAAAGTGGTACTTTTCTATCACACAATAGGCTTGATGCATTCATCCCTTCAACCTTCCAACATGCATTCTTCTAATAACATCCACATCTATATCACCATCACTTTGAACGATAGACTTAAGATATCTAAAACATTTACTCCTTTTAATGACTTGATCACCGATTGTTGCAATCCCGTCACTAGATTTAGTACTACGAAAATTACATTGAATGAATTATTTTTTGATCTACTCGAACGAAAGTCTTTAGAATCTAAAGTTGACCCACATCATTCAAATTTTTTCTGAACTCTTTCTCGAGTTTATCCACAGAAAGGATATTATCAACAAAAAGTATACACCAAGGTACATCCTTCTGTAAATGTTGGAGTAAGAATATGCATAACTAAGGAAAAAACATACAAGCTTAAAATTGATCGCTGATGTAATCCATTTGAAATAGAGAAATACGTGGCCAATCCTCTTTCCATTCGAACATAGATAATAGTTCTCTTATATATACTTTTAATAACTTGAATATAAGTCTTACCAACACCTTTTTTTTTTAGAAATTTTCAAAGAACTTCTCTTAGAACATTATGTAGATCTTTCTTCCTCTCTATGTGCTTCTCTATCAAACCTCTCAATGCGTTAAATCCAAACTGATTTTGAGAAATTTTTGTATCACGTTCTAATCTATGTTCAATTACTCACATAGTTTTAATGTGTGATACATTAACTTAATTCCTCTATAATTTGCGCACTCTTGTGCATCCCTTCTATTTTTAGAAATAGGGACCAAAATACTCTTCCTCCACTCAAATATCTGTTTTAGCTTTTAAAATAGTATTAAAAAAAGTTTAATAAGCCAAAAAATTCTTAAATCTTCTAAATATTTCTACACTCCTATTGGATATCATCAAGTCCTACTAATTTTTTACCATTTCATTTTCCTTAAAACCTCTTCAAATTCTGTTTTACTAATCAGTTAAGTTCAATTACTCTCTCCCATAATTTTAATGTATCGCAATTAACTTAATTTCTCTATAATTTGTATTCTTGTGCATCTCTTTTATTCTTAAAAATAGAGATCAAAATACTCTTCCTCCACTCATCAGACATATTTTTTAGTCTTTAAAATAATATTAAAAATATTAGTAATCCAAGAAATTCTCAAATATTCTAAATATTTTTACACTTCTATTGACATACCATCATGTTCTATTGATTTTTCACCATTTATTTCTTAAAGCCTCTTCAACTTCTGTTTTATTAATGCGACATTAAAAATAAAAAGTTTTATGATTATTAATAATATTAAAATTAATAAAGTCGATTGTATTTTCAAAATTTTCATTGAAAATTTTAACAAAATATCTCACATGGCTATGTTGAATATCCTTATCTAAGATTTTTTTTTTATTTTCATTTTTAGTACACTTTACTTGAACTAAATCTTTACTTTTATTATTTGTTTGGATGGCTAATTTATACATTATCTTTCATAATCTTCAATATCTAATTTATTATAAATATCACGAAAAACAGAATTTTTAGTATCA
>NEWO01000002.1:10067646-10079579 GCA_003013225.1 Phalaenopsis aphrodite | reverse complement strand
AAAGCCCCAAAAGGCTAATATATTAACTAGAAAGAAAGATACAAATACAATGTGATGGAGGGCCCAAACATGGCACCCTGCTCACAACAAAACCACAAGGGGTTCCACAACTAGAAAATACTTAAAAGTACATTAAAGACATAAAGAAAAAGCCTAAAAATGCAGAAATACATAATATCAGGTGGCTAGAGAGCAACCCAATTTGGTTTTGCCTTTGCCTCTGGTTCTAGGAAAGGAGCAAGCTAATAAGTTGGTAAGATGATTGTCATTGTCAGTGGTAACCAATGTATCATCCAATATATTCCCGAGCTGGAGTTGGTCTCCATCTTCTTCTTCCTCCTGGAATAGACTTATCATTCCTCTTCCGAAGATTGACTCACTTGATCTTGGTCTAAAGTGTGCTGGGGATGTGCAGATTGTTGGACATTAGAAGCAACTACCTGTTATACCGGTTGATTTGTTATTGGATCAAATGAGCACTCTCGCGTGTCTTGGCATGTGAGTGAGTCTTCAATAACAATGGGTGGTATGAGCACAACTGGATCTGTAGCTGTAGTATGTTGTTCTTCTTCAGGAACTATGGTGTTGGGAAGAGGATCGTGTTGCATCTTCTCAACAGGGATAGTAGGTGGTTGTTCTTTAGCGATATTCGGCCTTAGATGAGGATGCAAACGGTAGCAAATAGTAGAGTTGTGACCAAACATACTACAATGAGAGCAATAAGGAGGATGTGGTTCCATTTCAACCTTTTGCTAATACCCGTTGTGCGTAATGTCAATCCATATCTCATGCGGAGCTGGTTGAGTGATATATCTCTCAACTAACACACAAGCCACGGATGGTCTAGTGACAACAAGCGTAGGACTATTCACCTTGAGAGGCTTACCGTAAGCAGATGCTAAAGAGTAGAAGATTTCCATGTTGAGCAGATGTAATTTTAACCCCAGAAACTTTATCCAAATAGGAATGATAGAGGGCTCCGCTTTTGGGTCAAAACCGCAGTCTAGTTCAGAATTTTCATAAAACGATTGTCAATCTTGATAGCTTTTCGAGAGAAAATACGAGTGTAATCGACATCATGAGATAACTTAGTAAGTATATGTCTATCGTCAAGTAGTCCAATGTTCCAACTGCCCAATAGTTTCATAGTATCAAACTCCTTCCTAATGATCTCCAGTTTTTGGTGACCATAAAGGAATTTACCCACTAGAGAGAAGCGCCAAGAGGATGCGAGAGTGTCGGTTTCAACCTCTGTGAGAATAAGTGCAAGCTTCTCATTTTTTTTCCAAGCTTTTTTAATAAATGTGTGATCACCTCTACCTTCAAGAGCCTCATGGAAAGATTTTGGAACATTGCAGGACTTATCGATAGCAAAACCAGACGCTGAACTTGGAGGGGCACGAGCAGGAAAGTCGCCGACAAAAGCATTTGCATAGGAACGGAGCGTCGAGGCCATCTTCCTCACAAGACAGTAGAGAAATAGTTTGGCGGGCAGGAAGAGCAGACAGACGAACAAGAACCTTCTGCCTGGCAGGAAGCGAGTAGAAGACGCACCCTTCTGCGAACAGGAAAGCAGACAGAACCGCAGCTCGAGGAAACCATGCCGAAGCCCTTCGTCGAAAACCGCAGAGGCCTTCGTCGTCGTCGTCGAGTGCAGTAAGTCGAAACCGCAGCTCGAAATCTCGAAAAGGGACAGCGTCGAAGCCCTTCGTCAAAGACGACGAACGCAGATACCTTTGTCGTCGTCGTGCGGGAAGTTCGTCGAGCACGAGAGAAAAGATTTACGACCGACCGAAGGAATCAAAACCAGGGTTTCGCCTTCGGCAGAACGGGAAGGAAGAATTTATTATATATATGATTATAAAATTTAATTAGAATTATATATATATATATATATATATATATATATATATATATATATATATATATCTGTGTGTGTGTGTGTCACACACTTTTTTGTTTTCTATTTAGGGGATTTACATACATACCAGATATTTCTTTTATATATATATATATATATATATATATATATATATATATATATTAAAGCCCCAAAAGGCTAATATATTAACTAGAAAGAAAGATACAGTTACAATGTGATGGAGGGCCCAAACATGACACCCTGTTCACAACAAAACCACAAGGGGTTCCACAACTAGAAAATACTAAAAAGTACATTAGAGACATAAAGGAAAAGCCTAAAAATGCAGAAATACATAATATCAGGTGGCTAGAGAGCAACCCAATTTGGTTTTGCCTTTGCCTCTAGTTCTAGGTTGGTAAGATGATTGTCATTGCCAGTGGTAACCAATGTATTATCCAATATGTTCCCGAGCTGGAGTTGGCCTCAATCTTCTTCTTCCTCCTGGAATAGACCTGTCATTCCTCTTCCGAAGATTGGCTCACTTGATCTTGGTCTAAAGTGTGCTGGGGATGTGCAGATTGTTGGACATTAGAAGCAACTACCTGTTGTACCGGCTGATTTGTTATTGGATCAAAGGAGCACTCTCGCGTGTCTTGGCATGTGAGTGAGTCTTCAATAACAATGAGTGGTATGAGCACAACTGGATCTGTAGTTGTAGTATATTGTTCTTCTTCAGGAACTACGGTGTTGGGAAGAGGATCGGGTTGCATCTTCTCAACTGGGATAGTAGGTGGTTGTTCTTTAGCGATATTCAGCCTTAGATGAGGATGCAAACGATAGCAAATAGTAGAGTTGTGACCAAACATACTACAATGAGAGCAATAAGGAGGATGTGGTTCCATTTCAACATTTTGCTAATACTCGTTGTGCATAATGTCAATCCATATCTCATCCGGAGCTGGTTGAGTCATATCTCTCTCAACTAACACACAAGCCACGAATAGTCTAGTGACAGCAAGCGTAGTACTATCAACCTTGAGAGACTTACTGTAAGCATATGCTAAAGAGTAGAGGATTTCCATGTTGAACAGATGTAATTTTAGTCTCGGAAACTTTATCCAAACAGGAATGATACGAGACTGCTTTTGGATCAAAACCGACAGTCTACTTCATAATTTTCATAAAACGATTGTCAATTTTGATAGCTTTTCGAGAGAAAATACTAGTGTAATTNCCTCTACAGCATGGGAAAAGGAGGATTCCATGATTATGTCCTGACTATGGGATTCCATGGACCCAACGATCAGTGACACTTGCATGTTCTTGAATACCGCAAAGGAAATCTGAGACTATATCAACCGCACATACTCGAAGACCCGTGATGCTGCCCTTGTGTATGAAATCAAGGCAAAAACCGGAGCCACCAAACAAGGAGACAAATCTTTCACAGAGTATGCAACTCTGTTGCAAAATCTTTGGCAGGAACTGGATCACTATCGTGTAATGGAGATAAAATGCCCTGATGATGCTGCCACTTTGAAGAAGTTCATTGAGAAGGATCAGATATATGATTTTTTGACAAGATTGAATTCTGAGTTTGATCAGGTTAGGATCCAAATCCTCGGCAAGGAGGATACACTGTCTCTAGAAGAGACAATCTCATTAATCTGAGCAGAAGAAAGTCGGAGGAGTGTCATGCTTTAACCACATACTATGGATGGGTCAGCCTTAGCAGCAAAAACAAATCAGGAGAAGTCGAAGTATGATCTGCTTAAACACTCTGGTAGAGATAACCAAGGGAAGGAGAACAAAGACAATCTGTGGTGTACTTATTACAAGAAACCAAGACATACAAGGGAGAAGTGTTGGAAGCTGAATGGTAAACCTCCAAGCCGAGAATGGGTAACCGTGGGGGGCAACCAAGGCCTCAAGCGCATATGACAGAGCAACCTAATATTGAGGAAAATTTAGCAATAAGGGGGTTCAACAGTGAAGAAATTGAGAAATTGAGAAGCTTGTTGGGATCTCTTGAGAAGCCTTCTGGAGCATGTTCGATAGCTCTTTCAAGTAAAACTGTCTGGATGAATGTCTTAGGCAAATTCTATACCAACTATTGGATCATAGACTCCGGTGCTACTGACTATATGACCCCCACATCTCAACTCTTCCACGCCTATACCCCATGTTCAAGTAATAGAAAAATTATCATGACCAATGGTTCTTTAGCTACCGTTGCAGGGATTGGTGATATATATATCACACCTAGCCTTATCATTAAAAATGTTCTTCATGTACCCAAACTATCAACAAGCCGTGTGTCCATCCAAAAATTGACTCATGATCTCAAATGTTATGCTGTTTTTTTCCCTTCTTATTATGTTTTTCAGAAACAAGACTCGGGGAGGAGGATTGGACTTGCTAAGGAAAGGAGCGGTCTTTACCACCTTGAACCATCCCAGAAAATTAGGAGCAATTTGTCTTCATATTTCCTTAGTTCCTCGAACAAAGTTGTAATTTGGCTGTATCACTTACGTCTTGGTCATCCCTCTTTTGGGGTTCTAAATATAATGTTTCCTCATTTATTCCAAGGATTAGATATTTTTGAGTTTCATTGTGACATTTGTGAATTGGCAAAACATATCCGTGTATCTTTTCCTATTAGCAATAAAAGAAGTTCTCATCCTTTTCATCTGATTCATAGTAACATATGGGGTCCTTCCACTATACCTAATGTTTCTGGAGCTCGTTGGTTTGTATCCTTAATTGATGATTGCACCAGGGTTACATGGCTCTTTCTTCTTAAACAAAAATCTGATGTTAGCACTATTATACCTAATTTTCGTTTAATGGTTCAAAATCAATTTGGGGTCAAAATAAAAGGCTTTAGGACAGACAATGCTAGAGACTACTTCAATCAAATTCTATCACCTTACTTTCAATCACAGGGGATTATCCATGACTCATCATGTGTGGACACACCCCAACAAAATTGGGTAGCTGAAAGAAAGAATGAGCATTTACTCAACATCACTCGAGCCTTACTATTTCAAGGGAATGTTCCTAAGTCCTGTTGGGGAGAAGCCGTTCTTACTGCCATATATATGATCAATAGACTTTCCTCCCGTGTGTTAGAAAACAAAAGCCTCATAGAGGTCCTAAATAGCTTCTACCCTCACTTCAGAACCTCAAATGGCCTTACTCCCAGGGTATTTGGGTGTACTGCCTTTGTTCATGTCCACAAACAACATAGAGGGAAGCTAGATCCCAGAGCCATCAAATGTGTTTTCCTGGGTTACTCCTCCGCTCAAAAGGGATACAAATGTTACAACCTCTCTACCAGAAAATTTTACATCTCTTTTAGGATTATGAACTATATTAATAGCTGACTTGTTGTCACAGTAGAGCTTCGTACGACCCTCCCATTGGATTCTCAAATCATCCAAAATGATTCTCAACCATAATAATTCACATAATCCTTGAGCAATAGCCCTGAACTCTGATTCTGCTGATGTCACTTTCACAGAAAATAAACTTTTTTTTACCAAGTCCTCTCTTCAGGGGGAGATTTCCATGATGGAAGATAGTACTTGTGAGCCCTTTGAACCACTTAAAACCCTTGACCTTCCACATGTGTCAGCCCGTGTTGTTGAACCTGAATTAAACTCTCCTCTTGTTCCAGCTGAACCCGAGTACTCTGAACCAATCACATCTGAGTCACCTGATCCTGACTTATCATCTCTTAATGAAAGAGTTGATGTAGATACGGGATAATATCGTAGGAAATGAACTATCCGACACATTTACCAAAGAACTTTACAGCCCAATATTTAAAAATATTATAAGCAAATTTGGAACGGTAGATTTCTACCATCAAGTTTGAGGGGGAGTACTGAATTTCTACTCCAATCATAGTATAGAACTTGAGGCACATAGTTCAAGCTTTTGTATCGTTAAATTTGTCTCATTATGATCCTCATATTGTAATTTGTGCGCTTTCCTAAAGTATCGCTGGCCCCTATTTATCTTCCCTCATTTTTTGATTTTATTCATATTTTGTAATTCCTATGGGACATGTCTATATGCCCTATAAAGAAAAGTGAATACTATTGAGAGTCTTTCTATTGCTTTATTTTTCACAGATAATACATATAATTTTGACAAGATTATCATATGTGTGAATGAGAGGGGATGAGGCAGCCCTTATCTTTCAAGATTCGATCATTCATAGATAAAATCCCAAGATAGATAAGTTCATCATATGTTGGATAAGTCAGACATATTTATGGAAGCCAACTTGACAGTAATCCCTTTAATTCAGCTGTCACTCAATATAGTTATCATTCATATTTTATGAAGCTGTAAGCTCGTGTTGTTGAATCACATCCACAAACTTTGGACCCTTTTTGAATTTCAATAACTAGATGAGAAGCGCCCATTTGGAGGTTGTTAACGTTTGATTATTCCAATTTCTTTCAAGGTCCTAGCTCACAAATTAGTGGAGCTAAAAAAATAAACACGAGTAATGATAAAGCACGAAGGTATAAATTAATTAGCAGAGCTAAAAAATAATTTTTAAAAAAATAATAATAATCACAAATTACACCAAATGCTGGAACTTCTTTAAGTGAACCGTCATACAATGTAAGGTGTCTTTCAAGCTGGGAATTAAGGTCACTTTATCTGGAAATTCGGACTATACAGGTGAAGGGAATGTTGTAGCGTTCTCTTTGCATTCTTCTTCTTCAAATTGATTAGTGAGACAATCTTTTTTATGCAAAGTGGTACACGGTTTGCTCCATCATTTTCTTAAAAGGAAATCTGTAAAGTGAAAAAAAAAAGCTTCTGGAAATTGCAGCACGGCATAACTGTTAAAGAACTAAGCTTGAATTCTTATGATTTTGTTTTAGTTTTTATTACCATTATCTCCGTTTAGAAGCTTATCTTTCAAAGAGCCAAAGATCACCTTTGTTTGACATTTTTTGATCTTATCGCATGACAATTAAGGACCTTTACGGGATCATTTTTGTTGTCTGTTCGGGGAAGTTACTTACATACCACATATTAGGGTCCGTACTTCCAACCTTATCCATTTTGTCAAATTCTCCATCTATTCACCATGTCAAGGTGCTTTGTCTTCTCTTCAAAAGAATCGACCATGATTAGTGATGGAAATCAGATAAAAAGACTCTAAATATTTTAATTATCTTATCTTTTGAACGGGAAAAACCGTCTTAAATGCTCCCAAATCGTGAAGAATTTTCTAAAGGGAAAGAGAAAGATCCAACACCTTGTGAATCTATCTCTGAAGCCCAAAGACCCAAAGTTCCTACTTTAGGAAGATATACCGATTCCGTGATCATGATATTGTCATGAAATATCACGCTATCGGAAATCAGTAGGCATTTTTTGTTTCTCTTCCAATAGAAATATGTTATAGACTATTGAAAGAAACCAAGACGATGGTTGCAAGCCGTGTAAAACACTAATTGAAACAGGAAAAAAGTTTGGCTTTAATGAAGGAGTTGATGTAGATACGGGATAATATTATAGGAAATGAATTGACCAACATATTTACCAAAGGATTTCACAACCTAATATTTAAAAATGTTATAAGCAAATTTGAGATGGTAGATTCAACCATCAAGTTTAAAGGGGAGTGTTGAATTTCTACTCCAATCATAGTAAGAATTTAAGGCACACAGTTCAAGATTTTGTATTGTTAAATTTATCTCATTATGATCCTCGGATTTTAATCCGCGTGCTTTTATAAAGTATCGTTGGCCTCTCTTTATTTTTCCCTCATTTTTTGGTTTTATTCATATTCTTTAATTCCGATGGGACATGTATATATATCTCCTATAAAGAAAAGTGAATACTATTGGGGTCTTTCTATTGTTTTATTTTTTACAGATAAAACATATAATTTTGATAAGATTATCAAATTTGTGAATGAGAGGGGTGTTGGATGGAGCTCGGTCCGCCCGATCTCGCCTTCCCGCTCCCGCTCTTTCGCGAAATGTCACAACATCTACTGCTCCCGATTGTGAAATGTCGCGAACCGCTCCCGCCTCCTCTTCGCGATAAAAGGAGTGGCTCTCCTTCAGATTTGACACGGCCTTTTTGTGTTCTTCGACAGTTTTGCTTCCACAGGACAGAGGAAGAAAAGTGCAAGCAGTAGTTCCTTGCGGCAGAAGGAAGATGAATAAGAAGAAGATTGCTCTCCATTGACTTCTTCTTGGTGGCTTGTGGCAGAAGAGAAATTGAATTTTTCTCTTGTACTTTTATCTTCTTCGGTGTATCTCGGTATAGAGAGAGAAGAGAGAGTAAGGAAGTGAGAGATCCCTCTTATAAGTTGAGACGATCAACTGGTGTAAATTCCTTAAGTAGTAAAATCCTCTACAACTTCGTGGACGTAAGCAATTTACTGAACTACATAAATTTATGTGTTCCACTGTGTTATTGTTTTCTAGTGTGAATTTTCTTGTTCTATTTTTCGCATCATCGTCGATCGTTTTATTCTATTTTTATATACCATAACAACTGGTATTATAGCCCATGTTTCAGATTCGAGGAAAGACGATGGCTGCAGATGAAGTGATGGTTTCAAGGATCAAGAAATTTGATGACACAAATTTTGGTTACTGGAGAATGCAGATAGATGCCAACCTCTATGGGAAGAAACTTTACCCTCCGTTGGATGGACAAGTTTTGGACAAGCAATTTGCTGAATCACATAAATTTGTGTGTTCCTCCGTGTTATTGTTTTCTGGTGTGAATTTTCTCGTTCTATTTTTCACTTCATCGTCGATCGTTTTATTCTATTTCTATATACCATAACAGCTGGTATCAGAGCCCATGTTTCAGATCCGAGGAAAGACGATGACTGCAGATGAAGTGAAGGTTTCAAGGATCGAGAAATTTGATGACACAAATTTTGGTTACTGGAGAATGCAAATAGATGACAACCTCTATGGGAAGAAACTTCATCTTCTGTTGGATCAACAAGTTTTGGGGGTTATTCGATTGACCCTAGCGAGATCCGTTGCACACAACGTCGTTAAAGAAAAGACTACTACAGATCTCTTGACAGCCTTGTCAGATATACATGAAAAACCATCGGTGAATAACAAAGTATATCTGATAAAAAAATTATTCAACTTGAAGATGACGAAAGATGTTTCTGTTGCTCAAAACCTGAATGATTTTAATATTATCACAAATTAATTGTCGTATGTTGAAATTGATTTTGATTATGAGATACGTGCGCTGATATTGTTGGTATCATTGTCAAATAGCTGAGAAGTCATGAGAATGATATTTAGTAGTTATGCAAGTAAATCTAAACTGAAATATGATGATATTTGTGATTTGATTTTAACTAAGAAGATGCGCAGGAAAGATTCTGGTGAGATCTCATGGTCGAGTTCAACACTAAGTGTTGATTTCAAAGGGAGATCATAGGACAAGAACTCAAATAGAGAGAAATCAAAATCAAAGTCTGGTCAGCAAACAACCTGCTGAAATTGTGGCAAGACTGACGACATAAAGAGAATCTGTAGGAATCCTAAAAAGAAGGAGAATGATTGCGCAAATATGACAACTAAAGAAGCACAAGATGCACTACTACTGACAGTTCATAGTTCTGTTGATGACTGAATATTGGATTCAGAGGCTTCTTTTCATACTACTTTCCATCGAGAATTGATACGAAATTATGTTGCAGGTGATTTTGGGAAAGTATATCTTACAAGTGGAGAAACGTTGAATGTGGTAGGAATTGGAGACGTTGAAATTACACTTCCAAATATGAACAAGTGGATTTTGCAAAAGGTCAGACACGTTTTTGAGTTAAGAAAAATCTCATTTATGTTGGGTAGCTCAATGAGGGTGGTCATTCAGTAGTGTTCTCAGATAGCACCTGAAAAATTACCAAAAGAGCATTAGTACTGGTTCGGAGTAAGAAAATTGACATACTATATATGACTACAGATTTACTCAGGCGTGGACACATGAGTTAGAGGTGCATTGTGGGGAAACAGAAGAATGTCAGTTTCTTGAAAGGTGACAGAATGCCAAGGGTAAAAAAATTAGATCTTGTACACAAAAGTGTGGGGACCTTCTTTAATTGCATCTCTTAGAGGCTCTAGTTGCTCTAGAAAGGAAAAATTTGTTGATCTGTCAGATGCTACAGTGTAGGGCAGTGATGGAAGTGAAAAAGAGAGTGGATCCGGGACACCCATTCTTATTGTTCCACATACAGATGATGGAGAACCACATAGCTATGAATAAATCTTATAAGATGAAACTTCGAGCAAGTGGGAGCTGACAGAACTTCCACCATGAAAGAACACATTACACTACAAGTGGGAGTACCAGGTGAAAATTGAGTTTGATGGCAGTAAGATGTATAAGACTATACTTGTTGAAAAAGACTTTCAGTAGAGTCAAGTATTGCCCATGCACTGAGAGTTGTAAGCAGATATAAGTGTAACCCAGAAAATAGCTTGGAGGTCTAAGGCTATGTTGACCCTGCTGATTTGTTGACTAAGGGTGTTACTCTTGAGAAACTGAAGTTGTGCGTAGCTTCAGTTGATCTTCTGGTGTGAAGGCAAGGGCATTGAGTTGCAGAGGTGGAGGATTCTTGTTTGAAAAAAAGAGCTACGCTGTCAGTGGAGGATATCAGTTTGAGAAAAAAGACGTAGTCTGTGTACCGGTCTCTAAGTGGGAGATTTGTTGGATGGAGCCCAGTCCGCTCGATCCAGCCTTCCCGCTCCCGCTCCTCTGTCGCGAAACGTCGAGACATCTCCCACTGCCGATTGCGAAATGTCGCGAACCGCTTCTGCCTTCCTGCTGTTCGCGAACTTCCTCTTCGCGATTAAAGGAGCGGCTCTCCTTCAGATTTGACACGACCTTTTTTGTGTTTTTCTTCCGCAGTTCTGCTTCCACGGGACAGAGGAAGAGAAGCGCAAGCAGTAGTTCCTTGCGGCAGAAGGAAGAAGAAAGAATAAGAAGGAGATTGCTCTTCATTGGCTTCTTCTTGGTGACTTATGACATAAGAGAAATTGGATTTATTTCTCTTGTATGTTTATCTTCTTCGGTGTATTTCAGAGTACAGAGAGAAAAAGAGAGAGCAAGGAAGTGAGAGATCCCTCTTGTAAGTCGAGACGATCGACTGGTGTAGTAAAATCCTTTGAAGCTTCGTGGACGTAGGCAATTTGCCGAACCACGTAAATCTGTGTCTTTCGCTGTGTTACTGTTTTTTGGTGTGAATTTTTTCGTTCTATTTTTTGCTTCATTGTTGATCGTTTTATTCTATTTCTATATACCACAACATGGGGATGAGACAACCCTCAGCTTTAAAGATTGGATCATTCATAGATAAAATCCGAAGATAGATAAGTTCATCTTATTTTGGATAAGCAGACATATTTATAGAAGCCAACATGACAATAATCCCTTCAATTCACCTCTCACTCAATATAGTCATCATTCATATTTTATGAAGCTGCAAGCTCGTTTTGTTGATTCACATCCACAAACTTTGGACCCTTTTTGAATTTCAATAACTAGATCAGAAGCGCCCGTTGGGAGGTTGTTTTCTTTTGATTATTCCTTTTCTTTGAAGGTCCTAGCTCGCAAATTAGTGGAGCTAAAAAAAACAAACTCGGATAATGATAAAACACGAAGGCATAAATTAATTAGCAGAGCTAAAAAAATTAAAAAATAAAACATAATAATAATCACAAATTAGACCAAATGCTGGAACCTCTTTAAGTGAACCTGCATACGACGTAAGGTATCTTTAAGGTGGGAATTAAGCTCATTTGATCTGGAAATTCAGATTATGCAGGTGAAGGGAATTTTGTAGCGTTCTCTTTGCATTCTTCTACTTGGAATTGATTAGTGACGCAATTTTTTTTATGCAAAGTGGTATACTGCTTGCTCCATCATTTTCTTAAAAAGGAAATCAGTAAAGTGAAAAAAACAAAAAGCTTCTGGAAATTGCAGCACGGCATTAACTGTTAAAGAACTACGAAAGCATGAATTCTTATGATTTTCTTTTAGTTTT
>NEWO01000002.1:10018734-10047092 GCA_003013225.1 Phalaenopsis aphrodite | reverse complement strand
ATTCATAATATATAATTATTATGTATTTATAATTCTAACCTTTTAATTTTGAAATCAATTTATATTACACTAATAATTTTAAATAACAGAAAAATTCCAGTAATAAAAATTTTATTTTTTTGAATGAATCGCATTTGCATACAACATTATGCATGCATGCATGCATGTATTAAAATATAGATATTTAACTTATAAATACATAAGAATTATACGATGCACATTTAAAGCTCTCCTTTTTCGAATAGGAAATAAGAATAAGACAAATAAGAAATAATTTAAAAAAAAATAAATCCCGAACTATGAATATAAATTTATATTAAAAAATATTAATAGATAAAAAAAATTCAATATTCAATATAAAATATATCTCTTTATTATAAGACAATAACTTGTATAATGACAAAATATTATATACAGATTTGTTCTACGAAAGATAGTCTATACTTTATTTGTGGCCATGAGTTACTATGAGAATCAAAAACAAATTTTCAGAGATTAGGATTACAGAGGAGTTCCTCAGGTGCCCTCAGACCCTGCATCTTCTCGAGCACATATTATGCCAAGGAATAATCAATTTGTGTGAAATGGAAAACTTACATAAAAACCACACAATTCTTATGTATTTACATGTCAAACATAAACAATTTGATGTTTACATAGGGCCATTTGAGTCCCAGAGTTTACAAAAGTACGAAAATAATCCCAAAACTCTTTAAATTGAGTCTGAAATAGTCATCATGAAGGACCACTGGAGCTCGATCTTATAACAATCGGGAGCCATTTTGGCACTTTTATAAACTCTGGGCTAAAAAGACTCCAATGGAAGTAATGACACTATTGTGGCATTTTACTCTTTATGCTATTGACAAGCTTGGTGCATATCATAAATTTATGTATGAACATATATATTTTATTTTTAAAAGGATAACAATGGAGATACTTTTGATCTTATGTTAAAGTTCTGAGTGTTATGCACGTACATATAAATGTTTAGGTGTTTGGTATGTAATTACATAAGAATTGTGCAGTATGTATGTAAATTTCCCTATGCTATTTTATAACAAATATTTCCAGCTAATCTAATCATAAGTCTACGTTTGCATCAAACAAAAAAAATGAAGTAAATGAAATAAAATGTAAATAATTTATTGATTGGTTATGAATCTGAAGTCATTTATTCAAGTTTCCTTTTTCTATTTATTTCACTCAAATTTCCACCTTCCCTGCACAGCAGCCCAAAAACAAAAAAGAAAAAAGGAATTATATTTCTCTACTAAGAATAGTTTTCTAAACGAAGACCCGAGCAAAGAGGTTTACTAACTAGTTAGCCTAAAACACAAAAATTAGATGAAATGGATGGGCACTCATTCTCACATTTCTCCAGCAATATTCAACGCCAGCTACAGTAACCCTGCCAACAACTGCAGTTCTCTATGCTATCGTTGTACAAAGTAGGGCTTGAAGCAGGAAAAAGTAGCATCAAGAAACATGCCAGGCCAATAATGAATACGGTGTTGGCGATACCTGCAATAAACGTGGGATTTATATGCTGTTAGCTTTCCCTATGGATGAAGAAAAACATGTGTATTTTTGCAAATAAGAGAGCTATAATTACAACAGATACAGGTCAGGCTGAACAATGTGACATTTTTTTGGGGTAAGGTGGACGCTTGAATCAGGCATCTTGAGATTCTTCATTTTGTTTATGACTAATATGCTACACATTCGAGTGCTGAAGAATGAGACTTATGATAAGGTTTGGGAAACTTTTATGGTGCAATGAGTTAAGAGATGTGCATTTAACCTGGTTGAATTTACAAAATTATGAATTAGTTATTCTGGGTACATCATGCCCGATCATGGAGTATAATCTACTAGCTAAATCCTAGTGGTTTAATAGCACGACAATAAAAATATTGAAAACAAAAAATTTCTCGTTTGGGATCATTTTGTTTTTGTTTTTATTTTTTAAAATATGTTTGCTGGAGCATTTTTTATGTTTTTTTTTTCGTTCAAAAAAAGAAAATCAACTAAGCTTTTCAAAATAATCAAAACTAATATTTATGTATTTTGAATGCTTTTAAAAACAACTATCACAATCAAATATATTTCATATCTAAATATTTATATAAAAAAAAAATTATCCCAAAAGTTAATGGGTGTGGGATGCACATCTCCCATTCCAAGATACATTCTCATCTATTTGAGTCAGCATGCTGATCTTATAGTTGAGGGATCTAATCATGCACAAATTGCATCAAGCCAACTGCTCAGGTTTTTTAAATAACACTCGAGGATCAACACTGACTACAGTTTGTCTTTCATTGTCTTTCCATCTTTTATTTGCTCTAATTCTCACTTTCTCCTAATGACTCCCATCCACAAATAATCCCACTGATTAGAATCTATATCGTTTGCTAAAGAGCTAGTTATTTGTCTATATGGTGTGTGTCACCCAAAAATGTGACATTGAGGTTGTTTCCCAAGCTGCCTGTAAGAAGCATATCCTTCTTCGACGAGTTCGTGTGACTTCCTTCAACAATTCTCTAGTGCCCAAATTCAAAGCTACTAGAACATTTTAGTGCATTTGGCAGTCAAAGGATTATCTTTAATGTTGACATTGAAATTAGGGATATTAATTCATGTTAAGAGGTTGAGTATGGGTAAACCTAAACATGATCCAATCTAAATAGTAGACCCAAAGCCGACCCATTAATTAATCAGTTTAATTCTCTTTCCATCTTTTATTTGCTCTAATTCTCACTTTCTCCTAATGACTCCCATCCACAAATAATCCCACTGATTAGAATCTATATCGTTTGCTAAAGAGCTAGTTATTTGTCTATATGGTGTGTGTCACCCAAAAATGTGACATTGAGGTTGTTTCCCAAGCTGCCTGTAAGAAGCATATCCTTCCTCGATGAGTTCGTGTGACTTCCTTCAATAATTTTCTAGTGCCCAAATTCAAAGCTACTAGACCATTTTAGAGCATTTGGCAGTCAAAGGATTATCTTTAATGTTGACATTGACATTATGGATATTAATTCATGTTAAGAGGTGGAATCTGGGTGAACCTAAACATGATCCAATCTAAATAGTCGACCCAAAGCCGACCCATTTATTAATCAGTTTGAAAACTTCAACCAGAGTCTAACACAATTAAAACTCAAACTCAACCTAACAAAATTCAGAGTCATATTGGTTTAGCATCAATTTGGGGAAAAAGACACGTTGACCTGATTTGTATGCGCCAACCAAATAATCATAATAACTATACATTTAGTTATTATAGAAAGAAAGGAGAAACCTTTTAGTATACATATTATGTTTGAAATTTTGTGTTGAACTAAATTTTTTGAAGTCTCATAAGTGCTAACCTACACCATAAATGAGTTTAACAAAATCTGAACTTTCCATGACAATTTCAATTCAAACTAGCTTATTTGGTTGTGGTCTCCAAAACTTCGATGCCTAGCCTCCCTTGAAATGATTGAAAATTAAATTAGAATGAGTGAGAGTTCTACGTGAGTTTCGGGTTAAATTTCAAAGAGTAAATGAGACAAGTAGATAATACAATTCCTAAAGATTTCACCCAAATTTTACAAGGACTTTTAAGATCTAAGGTTTGAGGTTTCTCATGGGCGCAAGTTACCATGGTTAATTATCCATCCCGAAAAAGGGGAGAGCAGTTTCAATCAAAGCCAGTCATTAGACACTAAGTATTTTGATTTAATATATAGTAATAACATATTCAGGTATTGAAAGCATAAAAATATCACTGTGAGCTTAGCAGACGACGGGAAAATGGAGACGAACCTCATCAAAATCCTATAGTTTGTTGTCCTAAGTTGTCAAGGTCTTTGGTCGACTTAATAAAAGGAGATGTTAGATCCAACCTGACAAAGAATTCTTATCAAAAGTCATGGATTGCTTCATTCAATAGAAGCTTGTAGACTTGAGGTAAATGTCTCTATAGGGGATAAATTTAAGTAGAACTCCGCTTATAAAAGATTTTGTGCATTGTCAGGAATAACTACTTCAAGTAATAAATTTTGATTAAAATTTAAATATGAATAATCAAATAATCCCTGATAATGACTATGATGATTGCAAATTTCAAATGAAGAGGTTTGTTTATAAAATCAATATTTCAAGCTAAAAATATCTAAAAATTTAAGAAAAATGTTATCACTTAAAACTAAAAAATAAATCAATATTTCAAGCTATAAATTTCAGAATATTCACGCAAAATTCTATCACTTAGAACTAAAAATAAATCTCATCTACCCTACACAACTGTTTGTCGATAGTGATAAATTTGGTGTTGTGGGTTCTGAATAATCACGACTGCTCCTCAGGATAATTTTATGCATTTATTTTATTTTGTTATCACTTAAAACTAAAAAAAAAATTTAGAAGACGGATTGAATTATAGATTATACACTACCCAGAGGTTTTACTCTCATTTCACGAGGAATTTTTGATATAGGGTTCAAGATTTCCCATAGGCTCAAGCCTCTATGGTTAATTACCTCTTCCAATAAAGGGAGAGCACTTTAGATTAAAACTAGTCATTAAAGATTAAAAATTGAACAATCTAATAACATCAGACACAGGATTTAAGTTGTAGAACTCATCACTTGAAGTTTAAAGCAAATGATGGGGGAATGAAGACGAAACCTGATCAAGATCCCATGGTTCTGTCATCTCGGGTCGTCATGGTTCTGATTTACTTAGTCAAAGGAAGCAGTCAACCCAACCTGAGAGAAGATTTCTTGTCAGCAACCATGAGTTGCGTCTTTCAAAAGATCCATGTAGATCTAGGGTATGTTTGTCAAAAGAAAATTTTAAGTTGACCTTAACTGACATAAAGTTTTTTTTCAATCAATTATACTTTTATGATTCACGACTCAAAGGGTAGAAAGTTGTTGAGGAATACGGGCTACGGTTATGACTGTAATATAATAGTGTCATTTAGCGGCAACCACCCGGTTAGAGAACTTTGGCCATAACCACTACTTTGTGGTGTCATTTAACGACAGAATCATGCAGACAAAGGACTCAAGCCACGTTCTTCTTGACATGCAATTGCTTTGATTTGTGAATATATTAATACATTTGATATGACATTCGTTTTTTTGTGAGTTGAAATCAATCAGAAGTTTGTCACCCTTGACAAACTGTTGCGGATGGTGGATGAAATTTGCTTTTAGCTTTTACTTATTGAATTATAGTTTAAGCTTTTCAAAATATAAATCCTGTTAACTCCTATCCTTGTATGTAGAAGGGTCGGACAAGTGAGGTGATTTGGACTTGTAAATTTTTATTTTAGATTTAGGCATTTATTTTGAAATTACAAGATTCGTCAACTCCCGTCCTTACAAGGTGGAGTATCGAACTAGTTGGGCGAGACTTACAACCTTATCCTATAAATACAACGACCTACTTAGCCGGCGCAGCATTCTCGAACCTCATATTTAAACATTTAATATTTTGGTTGTAGCACACACGGGCATGTAGCTTTCATATATTCAAATGGCTTAAGGAGTTTAATAAGCTTTACAGACTGGCATAAACATTAAGCCCTATTCTACACAATTTAATAAAAATTTACATCAAGGATCATATGCAAGATTTTGAAAACATGCATAATTTACTTATATAGACACCTTAATGCAAATATAGCTCAAAAGTATCTCAAATAGTATTCATCTAAGTTTTAAGAGTGGACTCTCATTTCAAAATATCTCATTCGACTTAGGAGATAACCAAAAAATTTTTAAGCTTAAAATATTTCAAAAGTATTATGATTTTAGGCTTTTAAAAAGGAACCGTCTTCTATTCGCTANGTTTATAAAATCAATATTTCAAGCTACAAATATCTAAAAATTTAAGAAAAATGTTATCACTTAAAACTAAAAAATAAATCAATATTTCAAGCTATAAATTTCAGAATATTCACGCAAAATTCTATCACTTAGAACTAAAAATAAATCTGATCTACCCTACACAACTGTTTGTCGATAGTGATAAATTTGGTGTTGTGGGTTTTGAATATTCACGACTCCTCAGGATAATTTTATGCATTTATTTTATTTTGTTTGTTGAGAGAGAGATTTAGAGGGTCAAATTTTTAGAAGACAAGTTAAATTGTAGATAATACACTACCCAGAGGTTTTACCCTCATTTCACGAGGACTTTTTGATATGGGGTTCAAGGTTTCCCATAGGCGCAAGCCCCTATGGTTAATTACATCCCCCAATAACGGGAGAGCACTTTACTTTAAAACTAGTCATTAAAGATTAAAAATTGAACATATAATAACATCAGACACTGGATTTAAGTTGTATAACTCATCACTTGAAGCTTAAAGCAAATGATGGGGGAATGAAGACGAAACTTGATCAAGTATATGGTTCTGTCATCTCAGGTCGTCATGATCCTGATTTACTAAGTCAGAGGAGGTAGTCGACCGAACCTGAGAGAAGAATTCTTGTCAGCAACCATGAGTTGCATCTTCCAAAAGATCCATATAGATCTGGGGTGTATGTTTGTCTAAAGAGACAAATTTAAGTCGACCTTAGCTGACAGAATGTTTTATGTTAATCAATTATATTTTTATGATTCACAACTCAAATGGTAGAAAGTCGTTGAGGAATACGGGCTACGGTTATAACTGTAATATAATAGTGTCATTTAGCGACAACCACCCGGTCAAAGGACTTTGGCCATAAGCACTACTTTGTGGTGTCATTTGACGACAGAACCATGCAGACAAAGGACTCGAGCAACATTCTTACTGACATGCAATTGTTTTGATTTGTGAATATATTAATACATTTGATATGACATTCGCTTTTTGTGAGTTGAAATCAATCAGAAGTTTGTCACCCTCGACAAATTGTTGCAGAGGGTGGATGAAATTTGCTTTTAGCTTTTAGTGATTGAATTATAGTTTAAGCTTTTCAAAATATAAATTCTGTCAACTCCTATCCTTGTATGTAGAAGGATCGGACAAGTGAGGTGATTTGAACTTGAAAATTCTTATTTTAGATTTAGGCATTTATTTTGAAATTACAAGATTCGTCAACTCCCGTCCTTACAAGGTGGAGTATCGGACTAGTTGGGCAAGACTTACAACCTTATCCTAAGATACAATGACCTGCTTAGCCCGCGCAATATTCTTGAACCTCATATTTAAATATTTAATATTTTGGTTGTAGCACACACACAGGCATGTAGCTTTCATATATTCAAATAGCTTAAGGAGTTTAATAAGCTTTATAGACTTGCATAAACATTAAGTCATATTCTATACAATTTAATAAAAATTTACAACAAGAAGCATATGCAAGATTTTGAAAACGTGCATAATTTACTTATTTAGACACCGTAATGCAAATATAGCTCAAAAGTATCTCAAATAGTATTCATCTAAGTTTTAAGAGTAAACTCTCATTTCAAAATATCTCATTCGACTTAGGAGATAATCACAAAACTTTTAAGCTTAAAATATTTCAAAAGTATTATGATTTTAGGCTTTTAAAAAGGAACCGTCTTCTATTCGCTACCAAAAGTTTTGCAAATCTGGTGGCGGGGGAGATTAATTTCAGAAGCTCCACACTTGAATTATTTGTCGCTCCCTAGGAGCCCAAGTCCGGAAAAAGAAAGTTTTTTAATTGTTTTTAAACTCTAGGGGCCTGAGTCTAAAGAGCTTAATTTTTAAAATATCTTCAAATTCATGATCTTTAAATTCTAATATCCAAATTTAAGTATTTTAAATCTTGAAAGTTTATATTTTAAAAGTCAAAGATTTTAAAATTTTAAAACCTTAAGAGCTTAAAGATTTCAAAGCTCAAATTTTAAAGCAATTTCAAGCCTAAAGAGCCTAAATATTAAAAGCCCAAAACTTTAAATACTTTTAAAATCTTAAGAGTCTATATATTAAGAGCTCGAATTTTCAAATTATTTTAAAATTTCAAATGATTCACCCGAAATTTTAGATTATTTTAAAATTATACCTTTAGAGCCTCCAAATTTTCTGGCAATGACGACAGCAACATAAAAATAATAATAGATCACAAATTTTCTTCTCTTTTTTGTATACAACATAAATTAAAACACAAAAAGTAGACATATAAGTAAATAATCAGAGATGTTAGGTCATTGTTTTGGATCGGGTGAGTAGAGTATAAGGGGGGCGGACTCGGATTAGTGGGAGGAGCGAGTCGGTTTAGCAAGCAGCGGCAAGGATTGGTGATAGAAGTGAAGAAAAGCTCGGGTGCATACTAGGGCAGAGGGACTAGTGGGATCAAGTAGCTTGGGAAGTGCAGCAAGGAGACGTGCAAGTGACGGACCAAGCGAAGAGGATGGATTTCAGCGAGTGTTTCTCTTGTGAAATCAAGAGATAAAAGATTGTGAATTATTGTAAGTTCCAGTACCGTAAAGAGTAGATCTGTGTGGTAAAATTTTGTATTATTCTCCTTTTACAGTGAAATTTCTGTTGTGAAGTGGCACCGTGGTTTTTTTCCATTCTCATGATTTTCCACATTAAATCTTGATGTGCTTATTTTTTTGGATTTCCATGTTCTGCACTTTTGCTCAATTTATTGTTCTGGATCACTCAAATTAGTGTGTTTTTTCTGCAGTATGATTTTGGTTGGAAAATCAATCAAATTTCAAGCTTAACATCCCAACAACATTTAGATCTAGGGTTCTTTTCCCCTTCAATCAATAATTGTTATCATTGAATTCACTTATATTTGAAATCCAACTAAGCAGTATTATTTTGTTATTTAGTATTATTATAATTACAACAAATTAAAATAATATTCACGAAGAACCTTTTCAATTTATTTTGTGAAGTAAAAGGCTAAAATCTTTAATTTTTAATTACATGTTTTCAAATTATAATTACAATCATTATACTAATATTTTGTATAGACCTATGTCACAAATTATCTCAAAAAACATATACTCTTTGTAAATCTTCTTTGAATCCTCTTCTACAATAGTTCTAGATAAAATTTCACAAGGAAAATGAAGGTTAAACTCATTGAAGTAATGCCACTGCATTTCCTTGTGATAGAAATATGGACGTAAAAAAGCATAAGGATTAAAGAATGAAAGGTAGAATAAGGTATAAAAAGTTCGTGATATCGGAGTTAACCTTAACCAAAATCACGTTATGAAAAATAAATATTATTGCAGAAAGCAAATAGGTGGTTATAGTCAAGCACACTTGAAAGGGAAAATATAGTACATAGGGATAGAAACTTAAGTTAGGGCGGATCCTGGGTGATGGTGGTGTAGTTAGGGGGCTTGGCGAATTGGCTGCAAGGTAGGGAAGAGGTTTCCGGGCTGTGGATGAGGAGCGATAGTGATTATGGGTGGCTGGAACAACATGGCAGCAAGGGACGGCAGTCCAAACAGTGACAGTTTGCTGTTTGGGGCAGGTTGGACAGCAGGAAAATAGCAAGGAGAGGTGTCGCGGGCTACGGTAGCGACAGCAGAGGGCTGAGACAGCAAGGGCGTTGAGGGTGGACGGTTGGAATGATGATGGCAACGAATATGAGGTGGCTAGAAGGCTGTGGACTGTCGAAATCAACAAGAGGGAGGGTTTGGGGCTAATTCAGAAGGAGGAAAACAGGGTTTGTGGAAGGGAGATGGCTGGAAAAAGGAGAAATGCAGGAAAGAACAATGACGACAACTATCTTAGGCGACTGTAGCAAGGAATGGGGAGTAGTAGTGAAGCGAGGGGTGCGGGAAAGAAAATGTCGGGTATAAATACTCTCTTGGGAACAAGCTACAGCCGGAGCACAACTCAACCCTTGTAAGAAGGTCACCACCTCGTACCAGCTTCAGCCAGAGCACACCAGCCTTTAGATACATCCCTAGAAGAGAGGAACCAGGACATTGACAGCTGTCCTATACAGAAACACGAAAAAAATTGAAAACCTAAAACATGAAAAAACAAATATATAGTAGTAGGATAATTAGGAGTGACCCAAGTGGACCGGCCGACTCCTCAACGTCAAAAAAAACTTAGGACAGTTCAGTCCAGGTAAGAATCAAGGCCCCTTCCCGTCACGGGACTTCCTGCGTCCCCGTTCATTCGTGGGAGCTTGACCCACCCCACGTTAAACCAAGTAAAAGCAAGGCCATAACAATTGGGGCTCAGTCAATTCCAAGTTTTTTAACCAAAAGACATGGTGATATAGAAAAATGGAAAAGCCAAAAGTGATGAATGTAATAAAGAAATGAAACTTTTAAGCCAAAGTTAAAGCATTCAGAAACCCATAACTGTCGAGAGATCCACATGGCGCCATTAGGGAAAAGTTCTAAACTTCCATCTATTTTAACTTTATTAAAGTCTTAAATGTTAAAAATGGATGAAAGATTAGCATGCCATAGATTATGATGCAAGAGGAACCCCTACATTGTTCCACAATTCCATTAACATAAAAACAATCCCAAGTCTCTTTCAAAACGACCCCCATGACCTTCTTACTTGCAAGACCATCAATTCTTGTTATGTTGTATAGGGTCTTTAAAATGTCAGCCCAAGCCTTAAGCAAGCACAAATACAATCCCAAATGTGATAGGATACCATTGCATCATCTTGATATTATGTACATGGTTTCCAAAAGGCATTACAGTGGAGCAATAATTAAAGAAGAAAATTTGTGGAGCTTCCATAAGATTTTCCCCGTCGCCCCTAAAAGTCGATCAATGAGGTTGTTTGTTGCACAAGCAGTCACCCTAGTTAGGTCATAAAGGATTCAAAAATTATTTCAAAAGAAACCTTATGAACCTCCCTCTTCTCAAAATATTCTCGTTGAATGCTGATCCATGAGAGAGAAAATTTTATCATCCTTTCTTTATTGATTAAAGGAGTTTATAAACGATCTACAACAATTGTTGCCCTCAAGTAGTGTTGTTAACGCAATTATGAGAAGCAATAGTATCTACAACACTTCTTTTGCAATAGTTTTGCTCTCCTCCCTTGAATGGTATCATGTGCAGAAACAATAGAAGAGCTCTCAACCAATGCGGTGCATTCTTTTCTTGCTTCTTCAATCATAGTGATGTTAATTACCATCTAGAGGGTAAAAATTAATTATAAATTGGAGGAAGAATTTCAAAATCAGTAAGAGCTCCAACTTACGTGTTGGAAAGGTGGCAAAATAAAGGAAACAAAATCTTACTTGTGTGATTACTTAATGTAACAAGGTTGGGCTTGTCTAAAGGTGTTCTTTGTCCTCTTCTTCAACCACATTGGTATCATAGCTTAATATAACAAATGACAGATAACCAATTTTGCAATGGCGTGCACAATAAAAGTCGCTAGGCTTGTGAAAGCAGTAATGTCCCAGCTGACCCAACCCAACACATGTACTTATTAGCACAAGGAATTATTAGCAGGTTGTATACAGTTACGTCGCAGACTAATATATGAAGATATGATAAAATTATCACGTAGAAGCTGCCCATCATTTTGCAAGATCATGAATACTATTTTGATAATTGGTCCAGTATTTGCCCATCTTTAATAAATCATTTGTAATTTAGTAGAATATAAGTAGACTTCAGAGTTATAAGATCAACATCAACAAATCTATGAATACAAGATTTGAAGTAGATTAAGATGCAGAACAGTGAAGCATAGCCAGCAAGCACCACTCATCAATTATGAAATCAGCTTGTTGGTATATAGCATATCATGTTAGTAAAAGTAACAGAAAATAATAGATAATTGGCAAATCTACCCAGCAACTTGAATTAGCAGTCACAGTTTAAATTAGTAACTAACCTCTGGTCCTAGAAGACAACACTATTGGCAAGCCCATCACGTTACAAACTATATGAGCAACAACCGCAGATATTAGATTACCTACATGTAGCACAACAAAGACGCCAATGGCATGAATTAGAAAAGTGATCCAAGCTTCGTAAATCATAGATATCAACATAACAAATTCTATAATACACAATATTAAAAATGGGTATTTCTGAAACTTTTCCAAGTCCATTGGAAGGAGAGAGCCTTAGTACACAAACCTGTTCGAAGAAATAGAAAAGATGCATACCATCCAAATACCACAGTATATCCAAGTTGTATACCTAGTAGTAATGAAATATTAACACAAAAAGGATCAGCAAGAAGTACCAAAAAAAATTTTATGATGCGCAAAAAGTACAAGACCTCACTGTGAAACATAAAAAATAAATGTTGATAAAAAATTTAGCAGGTTATCTTATAATGAAACTCAAGGATATCAGCCATACTCTAAGCTGCAACCAAAAAAAATTAAAGAACAGCAGAAGCAATTTAACAAGGATTAAGAAAATAAAAAAGAAAAATATTACCAATCTGATATACCCTAATAATCTGCATTTCTATCGTTCTGAATGGAGAGCTTCGTAAAATTTCTGTATAAAGGTTTATGCGGGCTACGAAAATTCCGACACCTCATCAGAACTCTGTGCATTATTTATTTTGTTTTCTTCTTTTTTATTTGAGAGAGAGCTATGAAGGGTTTCAAAAGAAGGTTGGATTGTAGATAAGGCACTGATGCTAGAGATAACCCAAACCACGTCTCAAAATGACACAATTTTATTGATGATTTCGAAGGAAAGTATAACATGGAATCGTGAATGAAAACAACACAACTTGTGAATTATAATACAAGAAACAACGACTCCACAAATAGTAAAATAAGTACTACAAAGAGCAGAAACAGTCCTGATTTGGGTCGGATGGAGGCTATGACTCCATGGGAAGGCTGGGGAGGTGTTGTTGGCAACTAGGAAGATGTTGGGGTGAGCACTGTTGGAGTGCCTGGAGAGGGGTTGCAGGAACTATAGCTGGCAGGAGGAGGGCCAGGCGTGGGCTGCAGGAATTCTTGCTGGCTAGAAAGGGGCGTTGGGAGGTCCTGGAGGTGTTGAGGCTGACGGGGAAGGCGTAGCAAGGGGAGGCAACGCTTGAAGAGGGGTGGACCTGAAGCTGAAGGGGCTACAAAGGGCCATGGGAAGTGCAAAGATGAGGCTCGGAAAGGAGCTGGGAGAGAATGGGGGCTCCTGCAGTCTGCGGTGGGGTACTAGAGTGAGGGAGGATGACAGTTGTGGAGAGTGATGTCGGGAGGAGGAGACAAAGCGGGGATACACAACACCTTGGCGGGATACAGCCGTAGCACCACGTCGTTGAAGAATCTAGCCCTCACAAGAGGGAGAACACTAGGAACAATACCTAAAAAAAAAAAAAAAATCAACCATTGTTTAGGGCTTAAGCAAGAACACATAAATAAAGAGAAGGTTGGTTGCTAGCAATGGTAAAATCTGAGAAAGGAAAGGGAGGAGTGGTAGGAAATGAAGAGGTGGGGCTGCAACGACTTGGAGGAAAAGGCGCTGCAACGTTTATGCGGAAGATTAGGTAACGAGAGAAGAGATCGCGGCAGAGGAGGGATGGTGATTGCAGTGTGCTTTTAATAGCGTTGGACCGGTCTTTTATCACGCCCGAACGACGGGCGCAAGCGAATGGCCCCCGCGTCAATCCCCTGAAGTTGGGGGAGCTTTGCATTATTTGTCGAAGCTTCTGGGTCTTCGTAGTAAGGAGTGAGATCAATGACATTGAATGTTGTTGAAATTTTGGAGTCTCCAGGCAGATTAATTTTATGTGTTGTCGTTCAATTTTTGTTTAAAACGCGGAAAGGTCTGTATGCTCCTAAAGGAAAGCATTCTTTTTTAGTCGAATCCATCGATGTCGCCTTCTTGAAATTTTACCTTTTTCTTGAACTTATTTGCATGTGCTTGATATTTGTTGTTTTGCTTTGAAATTGGTTTCCCAACATCCTCTTGGAGTTGTTGTATTTGAGAAACACGTTATGTAGCATCCTCGTTGATCTACGGGGGCTAGGAGTGAAGCTCAAGGGATGTGATCGAGTTACCGTTATAAACAATTTCGAATGGAAAGTGTCTTGTGGTTTGACTTGTTGATCTATTATGGACAATTTCGATTTGAGCTAGAATGACATCCCATTATTTAATATTTTTCCCTACAAAGTAGGGAAGAAGATTCTCAATGCTCCTGTTAACTACTTTGGTCTGACCATTTGTCTAAGAATGTGCTGCAAAACTAAATTGGAGTTTTGTGCCTAATTTGCTCAAGATGTTCCATAAGTGGCATAAGAATTTAACGTCCCGATCGGAAGTAATGGTCCAGAGAATGTCGTGAAGCAGAACAATCTCACGGAAATACAGGTCAGCGATATGATACGCATCTAACGTCCAAGGTGACAAAATGCGCCATCTTTGAGAATCGGTCAACTACGACCATGATAGAGTCCATATTTCATTGTGTGCGGTAGTCCTGTGAAAAAGTTCACGCTGACATCGACCCAAGGCGCCTAAGGGACAGGTAAAGCTATGTACAATCATGTGTTTTGTCTATGAATTTTGACGATATGATAAATCCTACATTATCGAACGTGTTGCTCAATATCTTGTGTTAGTCGGAGCCAAAAAAATGTTCTTTACAAGTGTGAGAGTTTTATTTGTGCCAATGGTCGGCTAATCCGCTACTGTGGTTCTCTTGGATGACAACTTCATGTAGTGACCATCAGAAATGCAAAATTTGTTATGACAGAAGTAGTTGTCTGTTTAGTAGAACTGCCCATGAGGTTTCTCCTGAAACTGTTTCCAGATTTCCTAGAAGTCTTCATCAATCTTATATAGGTCTTTTGTAAATTTAAAGCCAATGGCGTGTGCTTGCAAGAATGTGATCAGAAGGTGGAGATGGCTCATAGCGTTGATAACGTGTTTCCGGTTCTTGACTTAGTGTTTTAGTACGAAATGGAATGACGCTAAAAATTCTAACCAGACAGTGTGGCGCCTTTTGAATTTATTTTAACTATTTAAAAATTTTAGAGCTTTATGATCTGTGAAGAGGGTGAACTCGAATGTGAGTAGGTGGTGAGTCTAGTGTTCTAGAACCCTAATAATGGCATAAAATTCTTGATCTTTGGTGAAATATTTTCATCGAGCCTCGTTTAGTTTTTCACTGAAATAGGCAATGAGATGACCACCATGACTTCCTGTAGCGTCAATACCTACACCGGAAGTGTCACCCTCAACCTCGAATGGTTGGTTGTAATCAGGTAAGGCAAGAATTGGGGGCTTGAGTTACATTTTCCTTCAATATTTCAAAGTTGGACTGGGTTGTGACCGTCCATGTCAATTCTTTTTGTTTCAACAGCACTGTGAGGGGGCGGTGATAGTGCTGAAGTTGCGAACAAATCTTCGGTTAAAGAGGCTAGCCCCAAAAATTGTCGAAGCTCCTGAAAGCTTGTTGCACGATCTAGCTTATGCTTGCTTTGATCTTTGTGGGGTCCATTTGTATCCCCGTGCCAGACATAATGTATCCCAATAAATATAGTTGGTTTGTGAGGAAGTGACATTTCTTGGGGTGGGCATATATTTGTCCGGATCGTAAGACCCCGAATACTGCCCGAAAGTGTTGCAACGGGTCTTCTTCGGATTTACAATAAACCAGAATAATGTCGAAGTAGACCACCACGAATCACCCACTATGAGCCCGTAAGACTTAATTCAGTAAGCACATGAAGGTGTTGGGTGTGTTGGATAGGCCAAAAGGCATGAATGTCCATTCATAAAGGTCATCTCATGTCTTGAAAGTGGGTTTCCATTCGCTTCCTGGTCGCATTCTAATATGGTGATAACTACTATGTAGGTCAATTTTGAAGAAGACGATTGTGTCGCACAATTGATCCAAGAGATCATCGAGGCGTGGTATGGGAAAGCGATATTTGATTGTAATTTTATTGATCGCACGATTGTTAATGCACATCTGTCAAGAGCCATCTTTCTTGGGTATGATGAAGGTGGGTACATCACATAGATTGGTGCTTTCGCGTACTAATACCCTCTTAATAAGATCTTGTACCTGACGTTGGAGTTCCTCGTACTCGCGGGTCGTAGTCGGTAGGCAAGACTATTTGACAAACTCTACCCTAGTATGAGGTCAATGGTATGTTGGATGTCCCGTAGTTGAGGTAATTCATCTGGGAGTCAGTCCTGACAATTTGGAAATCGTGCAGGAGCAATTTAAGTTGTGTGGGTATCTCATCATCCTGGTCGGTACCTTCTAGGAGGAACGGAGCTAATGCGATCGGGGCATTGAAGGTGGCTCGTGAGATTAGCGTGTCTTCTGTGTTGGTCGAGGCTCGCACATCTTTTATAGGCAATAACATGATGTGTTTTTCATCCTTCTTGAATGTGTATATGCATTTTTTAAACCATCGTGCTATGATTTTCGAATTGTCATAGCCTCTCGAGAAGAATGTGACATGCGTCTATTAGGACTACATCACACCAAACTTGCTCTTGTAGTTTGCCGATGGAGAATTCGACTAAGCATTGTTGATCAATGCGAAACTCGCTCCTCTTTTTGAGCTATGTGAAAGAGTAGGATTGTGGATGTTTTTTTGTGGCTAAACCTAGCTTCTTGACTAGCATGGTGGAGACGACGCTTTCACAACTACCGTCATCAATGATTAAACTACAGAATTTGCATTTGACTGTGCATGTAGTACAAAAGATGTTATGTAGTAGCCATGAAAGTTCTTTTTCGAGTTCGGACTGGAGGACCCTTCATATGACCAATAGTTTGCCTTCGTCTCTGGTGAGGGGCAATGCTTTTTTTCTGAATCATCTTCAGATTGGACTTCCTCGACTTGTTCGACTTGTTCGACTTCCTCAACGATGCCATCTTCAGTAAATGAGACAACACGGGTGGTGAGGCGATTGATAGCAATGTGGTCGTACCCGTGGCACCCAAAAATTTTTCGTGTAGGAATTGTCCCGGGGAAACTTCTTTCAGGTTTGGTGCCTCTCGGGGTAGTTTTCATGTATCCTAGTAGTGACTTGCCAAGTTTAGTCATGGTTTTATTGTGTGACTTGAGGTGATGGTTTTTAGGTCGACTGTTAGCAGGAGCTTTGAGATTTGGCTTCTTCGGTTATCATTATACTTTTAATGCGAGAATCTGAACATCATTTAGCATCCAACATTTTTGAAGTTGTACAATGCTGCTAATGGCGGATTTTAAATCCCAGAGGTCGCGGGCTATTGTGTGCTCCTTTTGTTTGATCAGGTCGCACTTTATCTGTAGATGATTGATATGTGTCGTGAATTCCATGACCAATAGGTCATGTTGTTGTAGGTTGTGGAGCCGGAGGAACATGTCTTGGCGATAGTAGAGCGGAAAATATTTATTTTGCATTACTTTCTTCATTTTGACCCACTTAGTGATCTTGTCGTCCTCGCGCATATCATTGTTGTTGCAGGTTGTCCCACCATAACAATGCACTTTTCTTTAGTTTGATAGCGGCAAGCTTAACTCGTTTTTTCCTCGGGAACCACCTTGTAATCAAAAAGACCCGTTCAATTGCTTGCAACCAGTCGATGAAGTCGTCGGGTTCTGTCGAATTCCGGCAGATCCGTTTTGATGTCGATGGGTGTTGAATGTGGGCTCCTCGTGTGGTCTCCTGTGATAATCCAAAGCAATGTGGGCGATACTCATCATTGTTGACGTTATCGCGGTGAAATGGATTTAGGTCATTGTCACGGTCTAGTCTTTGACTCTCGATGCCACGGTCGAGAGTAACGTCGCCTTTAGTCTTACCATCCATCTCGACCAATTGTTGTTGTAAACAACGGATCTCTCGTTGAATTTTTTCTCGGGTCGGGGGAGGTGCATATCTATGTGGTGGCATGATTGTAAGTGTTTTGGGAAAGAAACGAGAGAATGAATGGGGGGAAGTCAAGAAGAGAAGGTAAAAAATGTGAAAAGGGGAGAGGAGGAAAGAGAAAAAAATTTTGGTGGGTTGGGTGGAGGCACATGCTAGTGAGGGTAGGACTAAGATTGAACTAACTCTTATACCAAATGATACCACAGATAACCCAAACCACGACTCAAAATAACACAGTTTTATTGATGATTTTGAAGGAAAGTGCAACATGGACTAGTGGACGAAAACAACATAACTTGTGAACAATAATATAAGAAATAACGACTCAACAAATAGTAAAATAAGTACTGCAAAGAGCAGAAACAGTCTTGATTCAGCTCGGATAGAGTTTATGGCTCCGTCGGAAGGTTGGGGAGATGTCGCCGACAACTACAAAGATGCTGGGGTGAGTGTCAGGGCTGGAGCAGTGCCGGGAGGGGGACTGCAGGTATTATAGCTGGTTGGACGAGGGCTGGGAGGGGGACTGCAGGTATTATAGCTGGCTGGACGAGGGCCGGGAGTGGGCAGCAAATACTATTGTTGGCTGGAAAGGGGTGTTGGGAGGTCTTGGATGTGTTGTGGCTAACGGGGGAGGTGTAGCTTGGAGAGAGATGGACCTGAACCCGAAGGGGCTACGAAGGGCCGTGGGAAGTGCAGAAATGAATGGCGAGGCGCGGAGTGGAGCTGAGAGGGAATAGGGGCCCCTGTGGTCTGCGATGGGGTACGAGCATGGCAGCCCTACTGGCTAGAGTGAGGGAGGATGACAGTCGCGGTAAGTGACGCCGGGAGTATAAGAGGAAGCAAGGATACACACCACCTTGGCGGGATACAGCTGTAGCACCACAGTGCCGGAGGATACAACCCTTGTAAGAGGAAGAACCCAGGAACAATACCTGAAATCTGAAAATTAACTACTGTTTAAGGCTTAAGCAAGAACACATATAAATATAGAGAGGCTAGTAGCTAGCAATGATAAGATTTGAGAAAGGAAGGGGAGGAGTGGTAGAAAATAAAGAGGTGGGGATGCAACGGCTAGGAGGAAGAAGTGCTACAACGTCTATGAGGAAGATTAGGTCATGAGAGAAGAGATCACAATAGAGGAGGGGTAGTGATTGCAGCGTGCTTTTAATAAAGTTAGATCAGTCCCTATTGGATCGGTCTTTTATCACGCCCGGTCGACGGGTGTGAGCAAACAACTCCCGTATCAAAGACTACCCAGAGATTTCACCCTCATTTTGCGAAGACTTTTTGATATGGCGTTCAAAATTTCCCATAAGCGCAAACTCCTATGTTTACTTACCCCTCCTGACAACAGGAGAGCACTTTCAATTAAGACTAATCATTAAGAATTGAATATTTAATAAATAATGGCAGTAAACTTAGGATTTAAGTTGAAAATTTTATCAATTGAAGCTTAAAACGGATGATGAGGAAAAAGATTACGAAACCCGATCAAGTTCAAATAGTTTCGTCATCCCAGAACTTCGTGGTCATATATCTACTTGGTCAAAGGAGGTGGTCGATCTAACTTGACTGAAAAAACCTCATCATCAATCATTGGTTGCGTTATCTAAGGAATTCTTGAATATTTGGGGTGGATGTTTGCTTAAGATGACAAGCTTAAGTCGTTCTTAATTGATAGAAAGATTTTTGTTAATCAATTGTACCATTATGGTTCACAACTCAAAGGATTGAAACTAGTTAGGAAACATACAGGCTACAGTCGTGATTGTAATATGATAGTGTCATTTGGTGGCAACAACCCGAACAGAGGTTTTGGTAGTAACCAGTACTTTGTGGTGTTATTTGTCCGCAGAACCACGCAGACAGATGACTTGTGTCACCTCCTCACTAGCTTGAGATTACTTTAATTGTGAAAATAATGGTACACCCAAAGTAACGTCAGCTCTCTTGTGAGTTCATGTCAATCAAAAATTTGTCGCTCTCGATAAACTATAGTGGAGGGTGAATTGATTTTTTATTTTAGCTTTTTCAGTGATTATTTCAGTTGAATATTGGTTCAAAACTTATACTTAATGTTGATTTGAAATTAACACCTCTGGTTTTAAGATTTTCAGTCAACATGGTCACCATCAGGGACTTAAGTATTTGAAACTTTTATATTTGAAGGGGCGTTTAGTGTATTATGTTATGTTTTTTTAGGACATAGGTCATGTTGACTCCTATCTTTATGTGAATAAAAATCAGACTAGATGATCTGGACTTGTAAATTCTTATTTTAAGATCTGAACATTTATTTCAAAATTGTTAGACTCGTCAACTCCAGTCCTTGCGATGATGAGAATCGGACTAATTGGGTAAGACCTAAAACCCTATCATATAGGAAATACAGTCTGAGTAGCCCGAGCAACCATCTCGAACTAAGTATTTAAGCATTTAAACACGTACGGGTGTTTGACTTTATATGTTAGCACACTTTCAAGGATTTTACATACTTTAAGTGACTTAGATGTTAATTTAAAATGTGTTTAAGAGATAATTTGTTTCAAAAATTGGCATATGCAGCAAGTTGAAATCATTCGTAGCTGGCTCATTTATATAGAAGTTCTAAATTTATATAACTTGAGATTATTCAAACTTTTAACTTATACAGGCTTTTAAATACTCTCACGGATCTCCACGTGTTGCATTTTGCATTTGATTTAGAAAATATTCTTAAAATTTGAAAGCCTTGAAATCATTCAAATTTTGAGAAATTTGCAAAAGTGATCTTGTATTTACATAACTTCATTTAAAGCCTAAAATGGATCATCTTTTGTTCACTAGCAGAAACACTCGTATTTGAATTATTTTTCATCTCTAGGAGCCTAAGTTTGAAAAAAAATCAATCTTGAATTAATTTACAAATCCCATGAGCCTTAAACTAAAAAGTTCGATTTCAAAATATTTTCAAGTCATATGAGCTTAAATTTAAAAACCAAAATTTTAATATATATATATATATATATTAAAACCTTAAGAGCCTATGTTTAAATAGCTCAAATCCCATATATTTTTAAACCCTAGGAGTCTAAAAAATTTTAGAAGCACAAAATTTTTAAATTAATTTAAAATTCAAATGAATTACATTTATCTTTTTTTATTATTTCACAAGTTCAAAAATCCATAATTTTAAGTGGTTCACAAGTCCAAATAACCTAATATCCTCGTAGTCTCCCGATGTCAACCCCGTCAGGGGGCATCAAGAGAATGTCGGCATTCCCAACAATCCTAAAAGGCTCGTTCGTCAACACCGTAAGACCCTGCGGCCGGGAAGCAAAAATACATATTTAACTCGCAATCTTAAAAGATGCAACAGTCCTTCAATGAATCTGCAAAAAGTGTTAACTTAAAAACTTGTATTCCCTAAGCAATACTTTAGTTCTCCCGAACGGTATTTGATTCCTAGGGACGTNAATCATTCAAATTTTGAGAAATTTGCAAAAGTGATCTTGTATTTACATAACTTCATTTAAAGCCTAAAATGGATCATCTTTTGTTCACTAGCAGAAACACTCGTATTTGAATTATTTTTCATCTCTAGGAGCCTAAGTTTGAAAAAAAATCAATCTTGAATTAATTTACAAATCCCATGAGCCTTAAACTAAAAAGTTCGATTTCAAAATATTTTCAAGTCATATGAGCTTAAATTTAAAAACCAAAATTTTAATATATATATATATATATATTAAAACCTTAAGAGCCTATGTTTAAATAGCTCAAATCCCATATATTTTTAAACCCTAGGAGTCTAAAAAATTTTAGAAGCACAAAATTTTTAAATTAATTTAAAATTCAAATGAATTACATTTATCTTTTTTTATTATTTCACAAGTTCAAAAATCCATAATTTTAAGTGGTTCACAAGTCCAAATAACCTAATATCCTCGTAGTCTCCCGATGTCAACCCCGTCAGGGGGCATCAAGAGAATGTCGGCATTCCCAACAATCCTAAAAGGCTCGTTCGTCAGCATCGTAAGACCCTGCGGCCGGGAAGCAAAAATACATATTTAACTCGCAATCTTAAAAGATGCAAAAGTCCTTCAATGAATCTGCAAAAAGTGTTAACTTAAAAACTTGTATTCCCTAAGCAATACTTTAGTTCTCCCGAACGGTATTTGATTCCTAGGGACGTGTACTTGAGTTTCTCAAGGATGAGTATTTGAAAACCCCTGATTTTATAAAAAGTTTCTAGCCAAGTCCGTGATTTTTCCCGAACGGTACTTAATTCCTAAGGACGAGTACTCATATTTCCTTGAATTAACATTTTAAAAATTTGCCCTATCGACCCATTTCATTATACCTTTTCGAGCTTCCACAGTGTTGACGGCGACGATCCATAATGACGGCAATGAATAATGAAATAAATAAATACAACAAAGAGATTTTTACTTTTTTTTTATACAATGAACAACAATATTAAAAATAAAATAAACAATAAAAATAAGCAGGATGAATTCAACTCATTTTGGGCTATGCTCGGGTTTGGTCGGACGCTCGGGCTCGAACAAAAAGGAAAGGGACTTGGTTGAGTTTAAACAGAACAAAGAAGCAGAGGAGGTAGGCCTTGGTGGCTTCGATTTGGGAAGAGCAACAGGGAGGAAAAAGTGTGGAGTTTCAGTGGTCCTCGCACGCCGCAATCCCATAGTTGTTTTCTGACAGTCTAATTGTGATTGTACCATGAAGGTTTCGGGCACAGAGAATACACAGGGAAGGAGCGAGGAAAGCAATGAGGTTTGCAACAGTGCAGCAAGGGCTTCACGGGTTGAGGAAGACGGAAGGGATTGCAACATAGGGAGGCTTGAAAGAAGAATTTGAGTGCAGGGCTCACCAGGGAAGAACAACGGAGATAGAAAGGAATTTGGGGAAGCAGTGACGAGAAGGCAGCGTAAAGGGATTTCGAAAGGCTTAGAATAGGAGGAAGGAGACAAAGTGAAGGGAAACGGTGGAGAAGAAGAAAGGGCTTCGTGCAGTTTGGAATAGATGTAGGTTTTTATGAACAAGGAATGGAGATTTCGATTTTGTGAATAAAAGAAGACGACAAAATGTGAGAGGTATAGTGTGGTAAAATGCGGCAGAGGGTTAGGGAAGAGAGATCAACAAGGAAGGGAAGGCACGGTTGTGGTTTCTGCGGTGATGTCGTACGTGGGAGGCGAATTGAAGAGGGCTAGGACTTAGTGCGCTGCTGAAGGAAGAAGCTTCAAGTGCGACCGAGAGGAGCAACCAAGGTGAAGGAGAGGAAAAACCAGAGATGCCTTTCATTTGTAACAGAGAGGAGTGGGAATAGTAATTGTAGTCTACGCGGCCATCTTTGGAGGGAACAGGTAAAGTTTTAAGTTAATTAATTTAATTTTAATTAACATAACTTTTTTTTTATTTCCCTTCTCTTTTTCATTTCATTTTTACGGTCAGCAGTTTACAATTTGAATAACTTTTAGCAACTGAGGTGAATGACAGCAGAAGATTTCTTCTGAGAAGGCGAAAGACAAACAAAAATGTAATTATTTATTGAAAAATGAAGCTTAAACAAGCTAGTAAGACTGATTAGGATAACACCAATAACAGATGTTGATTAGATAAATGGCTGGCTAATGCTGATGAAAATGATTATGTAACTGAAAAAAAAAAAAAAAAACTAAAGAATGAAAAAAATACCTACGATTGAGCAAGCTTTCAAAAAGTTGCGTCTCTTCGGATAATAAAGCTCCATAAAATGGTTTAAGTGTGCTGCAACAAAACGAAATTTAAAACATAAAATTAAAAAATCAGATTAGTCACCTCTGATGTGGCAGATTCTAAAAGCTGACATGATATGACCACCGGATCCAGGAGAAATCTAAGAGCTCAAGAATGTAAAAATTCGTAAGCAACAGATTCAAGCAAACAGAGCAAAGATCCGTACTTCAAAATGAAAATACAGAAATCCCCAAGAGTTAACATGTGGCTTCCACCTACCAAAAATCCACTGAATCAAGACAGAAAAGTAGCATCATGAATGCAAGACTTCATCGATATTCAGAACTCCTAAAATGTACTCCTCATTCAAGTAGATATTATACCCAATAGATCTGATTCATGAAGATATCAAGCCTACTTTATTGAAAGTATGAGCATAGTGAGGCTAAACTTTTGCCTCAGCTTTTGCGGAATACGATTCTTTTGAGTGTAAGAGGCACAATCTCAACTAAATGATCCATTCAAGAACAACTACAGTAAATATTGCAGATGAGGGGCATGCATTATGTAATCAGGTTGTAAGCTTAAGGGTGCAAATGGTATAAAGACAAACAATTAAGATTGATTTTCGTTCCTTGAGAAAAATTGAGAACCGACCAATAGCCACCAAAATTTTTAAAATCGCATCTCTTTGAAAACATATTAGTCAAACGAAAAAGTTGGGTAGGTGGCCGTTGGAGTGTTTGTTGGAGAGATTTTAAAACCTAAACCCTTCCATCACTCGAATCCATGTCCTCTCCTTCTCTTTCAATCTTCATATTCCTCTAAAGCTCGTTAGTGTTTGGCCATCAAGTAAAGTTTTTTTTAGGCAAGCACCAAGGGCAGAGCCAGGAATAACTTTTAATGGGGGCACAACACTAATGATTAAAAAAAAACCTCAAGTTTGAATTAAATTGAGTTGCATTGATTGTGCTCAATATTTTTAGGTCGCTCGTTTCAACTTTTTTTAACGTATCTCTCCATAAAACAACTACTTTAAAAATTCAATAAATTTGAGACATTTGATTAATCACTAGAAAAAAAAAATTAAAGCATTGAAAAATAAATTCATGCGTTATGTTCTCGTTTAGAACAATAAATAGATAACTCATACTCTAAGTTCTGAAAGATATGGAAGCTTATCAAAAAAAAATAATAATAATAATAAATAATAAAAAAACCTCACTTCTAAAGAATCATATATTCATGAACAATTTTGAGCAACCTACAATGAAATCAAAAGAAAATAAAATTTAAATGTGAAACCTTGAAGTTAAGCAGTAAATACCTAATTACCTAAACTAAAGGAAACTGGACCTATAAATATGATGGTTTGAATCCGAAATCCACTACAAAGAAGCAATGGTATCATGCACGCCCTGAACACCAACTCCTCAGTAAATGGAGCCTGTCAAATAGATAATATGCATTATTAAAACAGAAAAATAGAAAAAAAAAAATAAAAAAAATAGTATTCCAGTACATGTTGAAATAATTAATATGAACAACTAGGAACACAACTAAATGATGGCCAACTAACTCTTGAGCAGTAACTCCTCATTCAGAAAAGAATTATTGTCATCACATATAGTGTGTAATATATAACGCTAGTCATAGGTTTAAAAATCATGAAGGAGTGTTTTATGGTGTTCATACCTAAATGGACTATATTAATATTTTAAATATGCATTATATAATCAAATTTTGGCTTTAATTTGTATATAAATATCTTCTGAAAAGATATTTTCATTAAATTTTTTTTAAATTTTTTCAAACAAGCAACAATTGAAATCACCCAATCCTAGAATGTTCTCATCTTGAATAAGAAATCATCATTCAGCAACGGATTGTTGTAATCACATATAGCGTGCAATATTTACTGTAAGACATATGTTTAAATATGATGAAAAAGCTTTCTCAGATGTTCATGGCAGAATGGAACACAATGATATATTTAAAATGTCTTATATAATCAAAATTTGGCATTTTTTATTTAAATATATTCTGGAATGAAACTTGCATCAATTTTTTTAAGTTTTCTTCAAAACATGCATCCAATGAAAGCATCAATTCCTAGAATGTTACTAAAAATACAGAACAAGGATTAAAATAGCTACATCTCCATGATGAATGATGGATTGTGGAAACACAAGTCCATTGTTTCTGTAACCACGGTCTTGCATAAAGTGATAAAAAACTATAAGCCATAGGTATTATTTATACTATTTCCACAACATTGCAAGTATTTAAAATTCGTATATTTTAAGAATGCAGTATGAATTAAACACAATTCATTTTGATTTAGTATATTTGTTTGGTTGATTGTAAAATGTTGACATCTCACGGGATAGGGGGTTCACGTACGCTTACAATGTAGGGATTGCTTGAGAGCCAGCGAGGATGGTGCGTTTAAAACCTCCCAATTATGATGATCTTGGAATTTGCCAAAAAAGATCCTTCTTGAGACTCTAAATTCTTAAGAAAAAATCTTTAGGATTTGTTTTACCTCAAAATTTAAAGCCCATTACTTTGCACACCAAATACACCGAACCAAAAAGGCCGTAAACAGCATTGCCCATATACCAATATTGCTACTATATAATTTAGATATATATCATGCTTACATATGGCATGCTTGAATACCAATCTGACATAAGCTTAAACTTGTAACTTTAACAGCCCACCATCAACCATAGCATTGTCCAAACTATTAAAACTTATTTCATTTCAAATATGTTAGAATGGAAATTTTTATAAACCGTCAATCCAACATAAACAATTCAGCATCTAGCATCCAAGCTTGGTATTAAAAGTAGTAACTAATTTAATTACACATGAATTATAAATAATAAAAATTCTAGTAATGAACCTCAGTATAATCAGAATCAATTCAATTTCTCTGACAAGTTAACCTCAGTTTTCTATATACATCTCATTTTGCTTACTAATGATTTTCCTTGGATATTTATATAGCATTGTATTATGTAAGTGCCAATCAACAAAATTAAATACAGTATTTGTTTAAAAAACGGTATGATTTAGCATTGCCAAATGAAATATGCATGCCTATCAGTTCTATTAAAACTTGTAGCAACATTCGGACACGAAATCCATAAGAAATTTGCATTAACCCTAAACCCTAAACTTCTTCAGAGTCAAAATAAGCCGGGCAGCAAAGAAAAAAAATATACAATTAATCATGCTGTGCCTTTTTCCTAAGAGTTTGAAAGATAGAAAAGGCATTGCTCAGAACGAAAATCAACGGAAAAATCAAGAGTAAGTGACACTCACCACCACATAATTACGCCAAGCCACCACATTGTGAGCGGAGGCCAATGCATTTTCTAACAAGCTTCGAACAACAACTGCAAAAATCTTGCACAAACCCGGATTTCGCCAAGAATTACCCTCACGTTCTCTTCGAGCATAGACAACCAACAGCAACTTCGACACCAAAGAACCAGCGTACAATAGAGAAGCCAGCAAAAGAGGAAACACCACGGCTTGCCACTGCGCAATGTTACACAGAACTCTCGTAAATGTCAGCAGCTTCTAATTATCACATAATCTAAGCTTTCACGAGAGATCGGTACATTACCATGTGGTCTTTTCTAATGCCGAAAAAGCTCAGCATAACAGAGATGTCCATATCTCTCCCGACCTGACAAAAGAATTTGAGTGCAGGGCTCAGCAGGGAAGAAAAACGGAGGTAGAAGAGGAATTTGGGGAAACAGTGACGAGAGAAGGCAGCGGAAAGNTTCTCTCGCTAGAATGGAAATAATATGCTATTTGTCTTTCCTTTTCCCTCTGCACCTATTTCACACACACAACATCTCATGGTTGTGGAATTGATATTTCACAAATATTAAATATGATGATATCCAGATGTTGCATTAGGAGTAACCGTTGTAAGAATTTTATGCCGGTATGCATCATCTTTGTGACTTGCCTGTTTTTTGTTGTATTAGTTTATATGGGTATTTGTTGCTTTGATATATTCCTAAGCTCTTTCTCATTTTACAGCTCTTCTCAGGGTTTCAGGCAATGTTACACAGAACTCTCGTAAATGTCAGCAGCTTCTAATTATCACATAATCTAAGCTTTCACGAGAGATCGGTACATTACCATGTGGTCTTTTCTAATGCCGAAAAAGCTCAGCATAACAGAGATGTCCATATCTCTCCCGACCTGACAAAAGAATTTGAAGAGAAAATAAGTTCCGTTTGTTTAAGAATGAGGCAGGTTGCTCAATAAACTATTCGTCAAGAAATCTTGGCTAAATCTTGGTTAAATCCTGCAAAGAAACAGCTTAAGAAATGGAAAATAGGGAGGTCGCAATGGAGAGCTTACCCCGAGGAGGGCAGCCGAAGCGAGAGCAGAAATGGCAGAGAAGACTAGGGCGCAGATGAACCTCCGGATTAAGAAGGATTCAAGTGACGTCGGTGGAGGGAGACGGAGGAGCACCGTTGGAACGTAGAGAACCAGGACATAGCCAAGCGCCATGACCATACAAGCCGCCACCGCGACCGGCGGCGATACACCGACTCCTACAACGGGCATCTCTTGTAAACTGGCAGTGATCCGCAGCTCATCGGGCGCTGCGGCCGCCATTAAAAGGGGCCTTTTGGCGGATAATGCCGGTAGTGTGACGAACCCGAGGAACCATAGAGCGACGAAGTCGTCAGTTCTCCCAAAGTGGAGGCGGTTTTACATGTCATATTATATTTGAGTGAATTTTTATTATTTCAAATGAAGATTTGGTAATGAAAAATAAAATTGCAATTTTGTAATTTTAGTGATTTTATTTATAAATTATTGCATTGAAATTATATGGGTGT
>NEWO01000002.1:9949920-10013680 GCA_003013225.1 Phalaenopsis aphrodite | reverse complement strand
AGAATTTTCAACAAAGAAAAGGGGTGGACTTGTTTGGTTCAAATGCTAGTTGGTTTTACATGTTCATAAGTATGTTCAGGGTGATTTGAATACTCTTGATGTGCTTGGCAGAAGATGTATCACAATTAATATCAGTTATGTTCTTTGCTTGGAGAGCATTGAATCTCATGCCAACTTTTTTTAATGTCGCTTTTCTTATAATATGCTTAAAAATTGCATTCCTTGCAACAACTCTTTCATTGTGACCAGCGGCATATTTCAGATTTTTTACCATGATGCTATCTTCACTTGCAAAATATATAAAAAGGTTCCACTTATTGGATGTTCAATCTATTACTTATTATTGGCATGAGAAAAACTGTAAAATTTTTAAGAATTCTTCTAATCTCGTTGATGTTGTCATCCAAAATATTCACCTGATTATCAAGCATAAAAGTAAAAGATGGATTTAAAAAAAAGATAATGTTGGCACTATTAGTGATCTTTATAAGCTTTAACATTTTATGGGTTTTAAACTTTTGTTTTGCTTATTCTCGCCAATTTTTTCGATGTCATTTCTATTTTTTCGCTTTGGATTTTTCCGTCTTATGTTGCAACTTTGATTGGTTCCTAATTGTTTGTTTATGGTTGGATGAATTTCATTTGACTTCAGTGTTGTAATGTAATTGAAGTTTTCCTATTCATTCCATGGAGGTGTTGTGATATTAATAGTTTCTTTGCAGCATTATATCATGCATATTGGAGGTTTCTCTCGCTAGAATGGAAATAATATGCTATTTGTCTTTCCTTTTCCCTCTGCACCTATTTCACACACACAACATCTCATGGTTGTGGAATTGATGTTTCACAAATATTAAATATGATGATATCCAGATGTTGCATTAGGAGTAACCGTTGTAGGAATTTTATGCCGGTATGCATCATCTTTGTGACTTGGTTGTTTTTTGTTGTATTAGTTTATATGGGTATTTGTTGCTTTGATATATTCCTAAGCTCTTTCTCATTTTACAGCTCTTCTCAGGGTTTCAGTTGTTTTTTAAGGACCATAGCACATGTTTGTCATACATTGTCTTTCTGTGGATATTATTGTTAGATTGGCTAATTTGATACACACCTATATTCTAGCAGGAGTCGACTACTTTATGTTTATTTCTCTCAACTCTTTTGGTTTTTTTTTCTTTTTATAAAAAATATATTTTCTCTTTATTCGTGTTTCTTTTTCTGTTGATTTGATCATTATAATCAACTATATTATTTGAATAATTTTTCAAAAGAAAATCAATTTTTCACTTGAAAATTAACTTTAATAAATTTGTAAATGACTCGTATTAAAATATTAGATAGATAAATATAGAAATTTAAATGCTAAATATATACATAAAAATAAATAAAGGGCCGTATGTGTACATATATTCTTCTTTTAAATATTAATATTTTTTTCTATTTTTATTTTTGAAACTTTACATACATGTTGTGGATTATTGATTCATATTTAGTTATATTTTTAATGGTTAAATTTTTATGGTCACATATAACATTTTAATAATTCAATTACATCAAAATATTATTAATATTAATTTATATAATAAAATATATTTTTTTATGTAAATATTAAATTTATGAATAGTTAAAAATTATAGGTGTGTGTGTATACATTTATGTCATGTTTTAATAAAAGGTTGCATAAAAATGTAATTACTTAAAGTTTTTATTCTTAATTTTCTTATAGATTTGAAGTAGAATATTGACAATAATTTTTAAACCATGTTATAAAATAAATTCACAAGAATTGGTTTGTTCCTTATTTTCAACATTAAACAAATTAACTCTTGAATTTTAAGCTCTATTTGGGACAGTTGCAACTATTTGACGAAACTGTTGAGCAATAGTTGTAGAAACAGTTGTGCAACAGTCAGTCAGCCACATAAGAAGTCGCCCGATGAAACTTAATATTTTTTATTTTTATTTTGGAAGCTTTGCAAACATGTTATGGATTTTTTATTAGTATTTATTTATATTTCTAATAATTAAATTTATATGACCTCATACAATATTTTAATAGTTAAATTATAACAAAATATTATTAGTATTAATTTATTTAAAAAATGTATCTTTATATGCATATTGGAACTCACGATTTAAGATAATTACCTTGTTCCTTATTTTCAACATCAAACAGAATAATCCTTAAAATTTAGGGTATCTTTGGAGCAATTATATCTGTTTGAAGTTGTTGTGCATCAAATTCAAAAGAAGCTGCTGCGGGGAAGTAGTTATCAGTAGAACAGTGCATCTATTTGGTTAGCTCAGTTGTACATCAACTATACGACAACTGATTTTGAAATAAAGATCATATTGTACTTGTATTATTTGTCGATCAAACATACAGTTTTAGTGGTAGTTCTTTTATGATGTTGTTTATCATTATTATTCATCATTTATCTAAAAAAACTAAGAAGCATTAATAGAATGATGAAATGACTTCAAATAGAAATATGTCTCAAAACATAAATATGAATATGAGTTTATTTGTGTAATACATAAAAAAAAGTATGATAAAGCGACATCATAAAAACACATTACAATCATAAAATCACGGTTGTTATAAAATAAACATATGTAATTACTCTACGGTCATATGCCATTGACATAAAAAACTCTCTCTTTGTGGCATCTTCCAACAAATTCATGAAATAAAAAGATAAATACATGTCTTCGTAAACTTCTAGAGTTTCTTTAAGCACTTTCATAACTTCCAGAATGGATGGTGGTGGTGCAAGTGATGTACTAAGCACAGAGGAAATACTAGTGCATGCAGTAACTAGTTACAAAATTTGATGTCGTAAGAAGAGAACACTATATTTTCTTTTTCTTTCACTTTCAGGCCACAAAGATAACTATAGTTTTGAATGATTGGATCCAACTTATTTTTTTATTTTGATTATTGTGTTACTGCTAAGCGAGAAGTCACTCATAGATGTAATATTTGAACTTGTGATTTTTTTAGAATTCTGAATGCATTTTCTATTTTCATCTATGAGTTAATAAGCTTGGAAGGATCATCTTACAAACAACACAACAATACAAAGAAAAAAATGTATTTTTTTCATAAACAACTGTTGCTCAAGTGAACTAAATAAACAAATACACAATTTCCCCGCAGCAGCTACCCGGCCTGCACAACTTCTACACAACCGCTTGTTCAAATAGCTGTACCTGAGTCTTAAAATAGCCGAGTTATGAGTGCCTAATTAATTGTCCCTCTAAGTCAACAGTGCCTAATAAATCACATAATTGATTTAAATTGAAGCTATAAAATAAACGTATAAATATACGTGCCTTTAAGTTTGGAATTTGGACAATGAAAAAAAAATAATGAAATCATTTACATTAATTTTGCAAATAAAATAATAAACTCTACATGTAATTATATGAAATGAAAACTCATAAAAACTTTATAAAAATCAACAATTTTCTTAATCTATATAGCATTGATCGTTTTAGGTGAGGCTTGTTGGTCCTCCCATTGGTTGATCGGAATGACATCCACATAAATTTCAAGATTTAATATGAGCATCAACCCCTCCAACTAATGGGAATACTAATGAGAGTTTTAAGCCTTAAAATATTAATAATCCTATAGATTAAAATATGATCAACAAACCATATCGACAAATGTATATGATTCGAAGTTTGATTAATTTAAATAATCACATTTAGTCACAGTTTGATAACAACCGATGAAAATTTTAGTTGCATGCTAGAAAATTCACGAAGGAAGAGTATAATATAACTTCTCAGCGCACGAAAAGTCAACAACGTACACACAAATAAAAAAAAAAGTCGTGGAATGAGACACTCGGATTTTTTTACATGAAAAAATCCTATAAAGGGAAAAAATAACATGGTCGAGCCCTATTAAACTAGTTAACTGTCTAATTAGAAATACAGACGTTCACTCTTATTGTGAATTAGGGAATATGTGATTGCCAAAACTGACAATCACAATTTTATAACTAAAATTTTGTTTCAACAACTATAAATTAGGCTACAATAATTGTAGTGAGTTGCTATAATAGTTGTAGTTGGCTGTAGCAATTACTTATGGTGGTCAACGATGGCTTTTGATGGCGGACGACAACTGTTAAGACTTTAAGAGTTAAGTTTAATAGTCAGTTCAACATCTTCTATTTTCCTCTTTGCTCTCTTTAAGTAAAAGAATGAGAGTCAATTTATAATTTTTAAGAGAAGAATTTTGGTAAATTTAACCAATTTCCTTAGTCGTATTTAATTTTTTAAATATTTGAATACCTTGATGACATCAAAATTGAATAATATTGTGTTTTTTAGATTCTCATTATCAAGATGTTCCATTTGACTATAAAAAATGCTAAATTTAGAGATCATTTGAGTGTCTAAATAATGAACCAAATTAGCTTTTGACTATATTTTAAGAGTTTGATCTAGATGTATTTGAGCTCGGATTAGATCTCTTTTAGTAATGGCATTCGGTTTGTTTTTTTTTTTTTCTGAAATACTAACTTTGCTTATAAATTTGTTGAAATTGGGGCTCAAATGATCTTAAATTTGAATTTATAATGTTTCCTACTGAAAATATATTGAGATTCATGATTGCTGATAAAAATTTATTGATACACACAATGTGTTATATATATATAATTAATGTAAATACATTGAAATTGAGTGGTATGTCTGTAACTATTTCTATAATTAGTAAAAATATAGTCTTATGAGTTACACATCAATCCTAGCTGCTGTTTGCAAATCAAGCAATTAGATATATCCAATCCTACCTTAATCCATGCAAATGCCATGCACAACTTAACCAATCTAACAAGCAACGAATCCCAATCCGATAACCTACTAAAATCCTCAACGCTGCAGTCAGAAGAAATCCAGTTCAGCCAACTACTTCAAACCTAGCAAACAAACAAGCTCTGAACAACAACAAAATCCAACTTATAATTTCTCGTTTCGTTAAAAGAAAGATTTTTTTCCTACTTCAGCTGCATATAAAAGGATCGGAGACAGATCTGAAACCCAAGCCCTACGAATGAAGGCATGGCCGAGGAAGAAGAAGATCAGCAGAAGGAGAATAGAGAGGAGGAGTTCTTCGAAATAGAGTTTCAGGTGCTCAGCAGTATCCCTTCGCTTGTGTACTACGAGCACCGGCTGACGAGTAAAGAAGCTCTTCTCGCCAACTGCCTTATCCCCATCACTACGCTTTGCAGAGCCATTCCGGTAGAGAAGGTTCGTGCGAGAGTTGCGAGAAAATTGAACAGGCTTGAAGATTGTGATCGTTCTGTAGGATAGTGTGGTTAGAAAATTTGTGATTTATTGAGTTTGTAAGCTTGTAATTTGGTTAATCCATGCCGAGAAATTTGTAGTACAAATGTGTATTGTTTGCCGTTGGTAAAAGAAGCTATTTTAAAAATACTAAACCGGCTCAAACTCGGGCTCATTGATAAGCTTGTAAGTGGAGTTTATTGTGGCAGTAGTTTGAGCTCGATCTCAAATTCGAGCTCAAGTTGAATCTGGAATTTGACTTGACCCGCTTGATAGCTTGTAAAGCTGCTTGATTAATTAATAATCAAATGATTATAGTCAAATTTTGAAGATTGATAACGTAGTGATGTTTCATTTCAAAATATAGTCACATGGCTTCACGAGTTGTGAATCGTAGCTTATGCTAATACATGCTAAGTGATCTCATGTATTGCCCAACACCACCACTCGCTCCTTCCTTTACTCTAGTAAGTTTGTTACTATAAACGGCTAGAACACTTTTGCATCATGCTTACTTACATTTTAAATTGCTGTTTGTTGTTGTGTGTTTAATTAATTGCCTTCCCTCGTTGAATACTTCAAACACTGCTCCCCATCAATTTCTATATAACAAGACCACCTGAATGTCATCATTTGCGCACTTTTGGTTGTGCTTGCTTTCCTTCGTATCCTCCAATTCACAAGAACAAATTCACACCCAAAGCGTCAGGTATAACAACCAACTTAAAGGATAAATCTGTTATGATTTTTCACAACAAAAGAACATTGTTTCTCGGCATGTGAAATTCTTAGAAAATCAATTTCTTTATCAGGCCTCTTCCCCTACTCAAAATGAACACGACCAAACTTAACCTCAGCTACCTCCATCCATGTTAATTCCCCCGCGACCTTTCGCATCAAATATCGCACTGATGGGGAAATTGCTCGTTATAAAGCTCGTCTTGTTGCCCAAGGCTTTAAGTAACATCAGGGCATTGATTACCATGAAACCTTTAGTCTTGTTGCGAAGTTCTCCACAATTAGTATGGCAATAACATGAGCCACTACGAAAAATTGAGAAATCCAACAAGTGGATGTTTCTAATGCTATTTGGCATGGGACTCTCGATGATACTATTTATATGTATCAACCACCGGGTTTCACCAATACTTAATACCCAAATTATGTATGTAAACTTCACAAAGCCATTTATGGCCTAAAGAAAGGTTTAAGACAGTGGTACTTCACTTTCTTTAATTTTCTTCTCAACCAAAAGTTTACTTTAAGCATGACCAATTCCTCCATACTTCTTTATCAACAAGATCATACAAAATTTTTTCTTCTCATATATGTAGATGATATTCTGATAACTGGAAATAATAGTGATGTAATAAATAAGTTAATAACTACTCTCGACATTCAATTTAATTTAAAGCAGCTCGGCACTCTTTCCAATTTTCTCGGTTTACAAATACACAAAACCGATAAAGGCTATTTCATGCATTAAAGTAATTATGCTGAAGATTTACTACAACATGCAAATATGTTGGAATCACCATCAACAACAATCCTTCACCTTTGATCGATGATCACAATTATAAACATTTAATTGGCTCTCTGTAATAGCTCACCATAACACACCCTAACATTACTTCCGTTGAGAATTTTTAAGTCAATTTTGCACTCCTACTACTCAACATTTTCAAATGCTTAAAATGGCTTATTATAATTAACAGTAAGCCGTTCCTGAGGCTATAAAACCGAGACATGTGTACTGAACTAAATAATAATGAAGGTAGTACTTCTTTCATCTCCGCTGGATTCTGCATTCTATTAGAAGAAAGATTCATTCAATAATTGGATCAAGAAATGTTTCAAATATGTTAGCAAGAAAAATTTTCTTGCATGATCTGTACATTCCATATAGCGTAATTTTCATAAGTGAGTGGAGAATGCACTATATATTCTTGATATTCGTCATCAAGAACTTTAGTGCGGCTAGAATGTTGGCTTCATTTACCTTGTGTAGGAAGTCTCTGGACTAATGTGATACATGTGGAGATGTTGGTGAGGAAGAGCCCATGCATCTTGATGCTTTAAAGTAAATGCTCTGATACCGTGCATGTGTACCTAAAAATGTATTATAAAATAATCAAGCAAAACTATGACAAAAACGACTTCAAGATAAACATATATAATGTCAACTTGGTTGATTTGGTTATGAGCTAGGTACTGCAGTTCAATTTGGCTACATTTCAATTGATTAAGGAAGCTTTTTGAGCCGCCAACATCAATATGCCTTGCCCGCGAATCCGCGATGCAAAGTCATAAGACATGTATTTAAACATTTATCATAAACTTGGATCAACACTTGTGATGAATCATTCTTAAACCCAGGGTGATATATTTTGACTCAATTGATAGTTTCGATAACAAAAATATCGAATTTTAATATTCCTACTAATATTGAAAACAAGTATACAAGTGGCTTAAAATGGCATCATTACAGTGGACGTAAACTACACTTTAATTTAGCAAGTTTGCAACCATTAGGGCCATTGAATGAAGATTACACCTTTATGCGACCCATAAATTGAATAATATGCTTCATGCTAATTTTGTTAAGGCCATAATGGTTGTTGCTAAGTTGGAGCCCGATCCCTTTTCCCGATCGCGAATCTGCGTTCTTCCGCTTGCTCCCGCCTACCTGTTTCCCTAATCGGCGCCAACGATCTCCCGCTCCTGCTTCCCGCTCGCAATAAACGCATCTCCCGCCTGGCGTCAAACTGTTCTCTCGAACACCCGATTGGGTCTCCCGCCTCCCTTCCTTGTTCTTTGGGTTCGTTATTTCGCCAAGAATGGCTCTCTTGGATTTAGAAGTCACCATTTGAGTTCTTCTTCGATTTTCTCGGGATAGAGGAAAGTTTCCTTGGGGCATTGGAACAGAAGTGCAAGCGGTAGTTCTTTGCAACAGAAGAAAGAAGGAAGAATAAGATGATTGTTCTCCATAAGTTTCTTATTGATGGCTTGTGACAGAAGAGAAATTGAGTTTATTTCTCTTGTAAGTTTGTCTTCTTCGGTATATTTTGGTGTAGAGTTTTCTTCGGTGTATCTCGTTGTAGAGAGAAATCGAGGTGATTGAGTGGTGTAAATTTCCTAGAGTAGTAAAATCCTCTGCAACTCCGTGGACGTAGGCAATTTGTCTAACCACGTAAATCTATAATATGTTTCATGCTAATTTTGTTAAGGCCATAAATGTTGTTGGTAAGTTGGAGCCCGATCCCTTTTCCCGATCGCGAATCCTCGTTCTTCTGCTCGCTCTCGCCTACCTGTTTCGCGAATCGGCGCCAACGATCTCCCGCTCCTGCTTCCCGCTCGCAATAAACGCATCTCCCGCCTGGCGTCAAACTGTTCTCTCGAACGCCCGATTGCGTCTCCCGCCTCCCTTCCTTGTTCGTTGGGTTCGTTATTTCACCAAGAATGACTCTCTTGGATTTAGAAGTCACGGTTTGCGTTCTTCTTCGATTTTCTTGGGATAGAGGAAGGTTTCCTTGGGGCATTGGAACAGAAGTGCAAGTGATAGTTCCTTGCAGCAGAAGAAAGAAGGAAGAAGAAGATGATTGTTCTCCATAAGTTTCTTATTTATGACTTGTGACAGAAGAGAAATTGAGTTTATTTCTCTTGTAAGTTTGTCTTCTTCGGTATATTTTGGTGTAGAGTTTTCTTCGGTGTATCTCGTTGTAGAGAGAAATCGAGGTGATTGAGTGGTGTAAATTTCCTAGAGTAGTAAAATCCTCTGCAACTCCGTGGACGTAGGCAATTTGTCTAACCACGTAAATCTGTGTATTCTTTTCTGATGTGATTTTTCTCGTTATATTTTTCAATTCGTTGGTCATATATATATATATATATATATATACACACCACATCAACTGATGTATATCCAACAACAATTGGTATTAGAGTTCTGTTCGGATCTGAGGAAGAATGATTATTGCAGATGAAGTGAAGGTTTCAGGGATCAAGAAGTTTGATGACACAGATTTTGGTTACTGGAGAATGCAGATATAAGATTATCTTTATGAGAATAGACTTTGTCTTCCTTTATTGAGGAAAAGATCTGAAAAGATGAATGAGACTGAATAGAATTTGTTGGATCGACAAGTTCTGAGGGTTATTCAATTGACCCTATCGAGGTCCGTTGCACATATCGTCGTCAAGGAAATGATGACTGCATATCTCATGACAGCCTTATCATGTAAATATGAAAAGCCATCAGTGAATAACAATGTGCACTTGATGATGAAGTTTTTTAATTTGCAGACGACGGAATGTGTTTTTGTTGCTTCACTTGAATAATTTTAATACTATCACAAATCAATTGTCATCCATGGAAATTGATTTTGATTATGAGATATGTGCACTGATCTTATTGGTTTCATTGTCAGATAGTTAGAAAGTCGTGAGGATAGCAGTTAGCAGTTTTGCAGTTAAATATAAACTAAAATACGATGATATTTGTGATTTGATTTTGGCTGAGAAAATTCGCAGGAAAGATTCTGGCGAGGTCTCAGGTTCGAGTTCGGCACTGAATGTTGATTTCAGAGGGAGACAACATGACATGAACTTAGGGATAAAGATATCAAAATCAAAGTTTAGTAAGCATGCAACTTGTTGTAATTGTGCCAAGGCTGACTACAGGAGGAACTGCAGGAATCCTAAGAAGAAGGAAAATGATAGCGCAAATGTGGTCTGAAAAATCACAGGATGCACTACTGTTGGCAGTTCATAGTTCTGTTGAAGACTTGATATTGGATTCAGGGGCTTTGAATGTGGTAGGAAATCTACCAGAGGCCACAGTGTAGGGCTATGATGGAAGTGAAGAAGAGAGTGGGTCTGGGGCACCCATTCCTATTGTTCCACAGACCGATGTTGAAAAACCACAGAGCTATGAAGAAATCTTGCAATATGAAAGTTCAAGCAAGTAAGAGCTGACAGAACTTCCACCAGGAAAGAAGACACTGCACAACAAGTGGGTGTATCAGGTGAAAATTGAGTGTGATGTCAGTAAGAGGTACAAGACTAGAGTTGTAAAAAAAGGCTTTCAGCAGAGACAGAATGTTGCTCATGCAATGGGAGTTGTAAGAAGTGACAATAGTGACCCAAGAAATAGCTTGAAGGTACAAAGCTATGTGAAGTCTACTGATATGTTGACTGAGGGTGTTACTCTTGAGAAACTGAAGTTTTGCACAGCTTCGGTTGGTCTTCTGGAGTGAAGATAGAGGCATTGAGTTGCAGAGGTGGATGATTCAAGTTGGAGGATTCATGGAGGATTCATGGTGGATGATACATGTTTGAAAAAAAGGGCGATGTCGCAGTGGAGGAGATCAGTTTGAGGAAGGAGATGTTGTAGCAAGTGTATCAGTCTCCAAGTGGGAGATTGTTAAGTTGGAGCCCGATCCCTTTTCCCGATCGCGAATTGGCGTTCTTCCGCTCGCTCCTGCCTCCTTGTTTTGGAAATCGGCGCCAACGATCTCCCGCTCCCGCTTCCCGCTCGCAATAGACGCATCTCCTATATGTTGTCAAACTGTTTCCACCTCCTTTATTTTGCGAAACGCCGCGAACCCCCGATTGCATCTCCCGCCTCCCTTGTTCGCGAACTATTCCCGAGAACAGTTCGTTGTTTCGCGAAGAATCGCTTCTGTCGCGAAAGTTCCTTCTTGTTCGTGATAAAAGCTTCAGATGAGTCTCCTTGGGGTTTAGAAGTCACAGTTTGATTTCTTTTTCAGTTTTCTCTGAATAGAGGAAGGTTTCTTCGAGGCAGAGGAACAAAAGTGCAGGTGGTAGTTCCTTGCGGCAGAACGAAGAAGAAAGAAGAAGAAGAAGATTGTTTTCCCTAGGCTTCTTATTGTCGACTTGTGGCAAAAGAGAAATTGAGTTTATTTTTCTTATAAGTTTGTATTCTTCGGTGTATCTCGGTGTAGAGTTTTCTTCGGTGTATCTCAGTGTAGAGAGAGAAGAAGATAGAGAGCAATGAAGTGAGAGTGAGAGATTTCTCTTGTAAGTCGAAGTGATCGACTGGTGTAAATTTTCTCAAATAGTGAAATTCTCTCCAACTCCATGGACGTAGGTAAATTGTCAAACCATGTAAATCTGTGTGTTCTTTTATGGTGTGATTTTTCTCATTCTATTTTGCTTCGTCGATCGTTCTCCTATATGATATATATATATATACAGTACATCAACTGGTCAGTTGTAAGCCCCACCTCAATTAAGTTGGGGTTGATCCAAAGTCATGAAGCCCGTTAAAATCTCAAACAACTCACAAAAAAGATTCTTGAGCCCCATTCTAATTAAATTTGGGCTTTCTAATTTATAAGGCTTGGTGGGTGTCGTGGCGGTAGTGGTCTTGACCCTCCTACAAGAAGGGAAGTCCTGAAGGCAGTTCAGGTTAAATTCAGCAGATGACTCCTCAACTTCTAGAGCGACAACTTTCATTATGATGAAAGACGCTTTCCTAAGGATGACCTTGAGATGTTCAAATCCGGTTCCAAATTTGATGTCTTATTATTTATAATATATTCTTTTCTCAAAATTTTCTTATGAATTATAGGTATTTTTTTTAAGAAAATATAATATTTGTATTAAAACCTTAACACATCTTTCTATTATAAGATAAAAGTCAAAATTATAATCTTTAATAAGAAAAAAATCAATTATTTTGTAGTTTTTAAAGAAATTAACATATTATTTGAATCAACACCTTACCATTTATAATATATTCTTATGTAAATATTTTCTTATGAATTTTTAGGTATTGTTTTTTTAAGAAAATATAATATTTTTATCAAAACCTTAACACATTTTTCTTTTATAAGATAAAAGTCAAAATTATAATCCTTAATGAGACATAATTTAATCATCTTGTAATTTTTAAGAAAATTAACATATTATTTGAATCAACATGTTATTATTTATAATATATTTTAATGTCAAAATTTTCTTATCATATTTTCCCCCAAGCATCTGCCTATATCAGGATGTGGTGTTAGGTGGAACGAGCTAGCTGTTCTTTTTTGTCCTTCACAATCAAAGCCGGCCTCTCACAGCCCATTCTTTTGTGGAGGCTTTCTAAAGTTGCCATTGGTAATTACTAAATCCTTACACTTTGAGTTGAATCCCAAAAGACTTTCTTGATACTTTCCTTATTTCTTCTAGATTGAATAATATTTTCAGTTTTTCAATCTTTCCTTCTATTATATAATGAATCTTTCTTGAATGTATGAACGACAAGCACAACGCCCGAGAACAATGGCAGCCTCCAACAGAAAAATCTCGGCAGCATCATCTTCCTCGGGTGAAAATCTCTATCCCTCCTCGAAATCCATTCAAATGAATAACCAAATCCTGTTCGCTGTCTGTTTTCACCATCTACCACTCCTCTTAACTCTTTTGCTCACTTTCTGTTCTTCAGTTTCTTCTAAAATAGATAAAGTTTTTTTTTTGTGTGCTCTAATTTGATTAAATCAGCTTTATTTCGACATTAAATGGTTAGAAGTCTATATTGAATACTAAATCCTGTTTGCTTTCTGTTTTCACCTTCTACCACTCTTAACTCTTTTGCTCACTTCATGTCCTTCTTCCACTCTCAACTCTTTTGCTCACTTTCTGTTCTTCAGTTTCTTCTAAAATATATAAAGTTGAGTTTTTTTGGTGCTCTAATTTGATTTAATCAGCTTTATTTAGACATTAAATGGCTAGAAGTCTATATTGAATACTAAATCTTGTTTGTCGTCTGTTTTCACCATCTACCACTCTCAACTCTTTTGCTCACTTTTTGTTCTTCAGTTTCTTCTAAAATATATAAAGTTGAGTTTTTTTGGTGCTCTAATTTGATTTAATCAGCTTTATTTAGACATTAAATGGCTAGAAGTCTATATTGAATACTAAATCTTGTTTGTCGTCTGTTTTCACCATCTACCACCCTCAACTCTTTTGCTCACTTTTTGTTCTTCAGTTTCCTCTAAAATAGAAAAAGTTGAGTTTTTTCTTGTGCTCTAATATGATTAAATCAGCTCTTTTTATATATTAAATTGTTAGAATTCTATATTGAATACTAACTAAATCCTGTTTGTTGTCTGTTTTCAACTTCTACCACTCTTAACTCTTTTGCTCACTTTCTGTCCTTCAGTTTCTTCTAAAATAGACAAAAATGAGTTTTTTTGTGTGCTCTAAGTTGATTAAATCAGCTTTATTTGGACATTAAATGGGTAGAAGTTGAATTTCAGGTGTGTTTTCAAAGCTCCCAGGGATTCTCTTGCTGGGTTTAGTCGCATTGCTTTACCAAGCAATCCAACCTCCACCTCCTAAGATTTGTGGATCATCAAACGGTCCTCCTGTTACATCTCCCAGAATTAAGCTCAGGGATGGCAGGCATTTAGCGTACCTGGAATTAGGGACTCCGAAAGAGAAGGCGGAATATAAGATTGTCTTCATCCATGGCTTTGATTCTTGCAGATATGATGTGTTTCCTGTGTCTCAGGAACTTATGGAGGAATTAGGTATCTATTTACTTTCTTTTGACAGAGCTGGATACGGGGAAAGTGATCCTGATCCAAAGAAAACAGTAAAAAGTACAGCGCTTGATATTGAAGAACTTGCCGATCAGATTGGGCTTGGCTCTCGGTTCCATGTTATGGGGTTCTCTATTGGAGGGGAAATTGCTTGGACATGTCTGAAATACATTCCTCACAGGTATGATTAGTCAGAATATTATATGCAGATAATATACATCTTGATTGGTAGTATTTCAGTAAATATCACCACAATACAATCAAATCTGCACATACATTAGGGGTGTATTATTTGGTCAAAACCAAAAAATCTAATCCGATCGGGCTCATTAGGTTGATTCAGTTCAGTTTTAAAATAACTTGATTCTACTTTTAAAATTTTTAATATTTAGTCTTCGGTCATGTTTTAGATTCATTCAAGCAACGAAACAAAAAAAATAAACCAAATAATATTAAGATTAGGAAATTAATTTCATTTGGAAGAAAAGAAGTTGAGCATACAACATGTTTATTTTAGTTTAATTTGATTTTTTTTTTAATTTTAAAGAGATGGTGATGAGATAAGAAAGATGAATGAAGTCTTAAATTTTGAAATAGAAACATAAGTTTTAGGGAAAATTACATATTATGGATTTACCTATCTTACATCCAAAGTTTCATTTTTACACACAACACTTTACCTATGGATGCAAAGATAGATCTGACTATCAAAAGATGATGATGAATGATACTTTTCATATGTTGTTTGTAATTATGAAAATTTTGGTGTGAAATAAGTAATTAAGAAAGTTTTTTGTGCTATGTATGTAAAAGCCCCTAAGTTCTAATCATTTTAGGCCAAATACTAAATTTCAGCTTGCTCCAAAACAAATTGATTAAACTGAACTATACTTTGGTTCGGTTTGGATCGTTTTAGCAAAAGCTTGTTTAGTTCGGTTTTTCTAAATTTTGGATTTTCAATTTTACTTTCATTTGATTTTGACTAAATAATTAATCGATTGCACAAACCTAGTATAGTTAGTTGGCTCTCTACTTTTATTTTATTACATATCTCATGCAATCAACAGCAAATATGCAATACAAATATTTGCAGGCCAGCGGAGGGGAGGTATGCATAAATTGAATTGTTCAAAGCGTTGACAAGATTTTCTAGATTGCTGAAATGTCACTGCTGAGCATGAAAATTAGGACAAGATGACTTTCCCTTTTACTCTCTCGTTTTTGAATGAATGACTTTTCAATGGCAACTCTAAACTTACTCATAAGGATTTAAATGAAAATTTGCATATATACCACACAATTTCTTTGTATTATTACATATCTAATAGTAAAAAATTTGATTTTGCCATGGGCATGAAAAGATGTATTTCACTTTTTTAAAGGTCGGTAAAAGTCTTATGTATTCACATATCCAACATCTAAGCTTTGCTTTTTTATATTTATATGACTCGTATATTTCACATCACATCAAAAATATCATTTCAACTTTTAAAAAGTAAAATACACCTTTTGCATATCTGAGGTTGCATACATAAGATGGTATGATATGTATGTAAAAATTAAAATTTAGGTGTTGGATATGTTTAACTACATATGATATTGAGAGGTATGTATGTAAATCTTCCTTTTTTTTTTTTACTTGTGTCAGGCTTGCAGGAGCGGCGGTTGTTGCTCCAGTTTCTAACTACTGGTGGTCTGGATTTCCCCTCAATTTATCCACGGAAGCTTACAATCAACAGGCCTTGCGAGACAAATTGGCGCTCCGAGTGGCTCATTACGCTCCTTGGCTTGCGTATTGGTGGAACACTCAGAAATGGTTTCCTTCATCGAGCGTCATACAACACGACCCTATAATTTTCTCTCCACCGGACTTACAGATCCTTGGAAGATTTGAAGCTAGAACTCATTATGTGGTATGCTTCTCAATTCTTCCAAAAGAGAAATTTCCTCTATGATTTAGGAAGATTTACATTATGTATTACATATCCAACACGTAAATCTCAATTTTTACATACACGGCCACCTTTCAAATGCATGAAAAGATAAAAAGTTAAAATGATGGTTAGTTTGATGTGATAAGTAAGGTTTGGTGGTGAAAATATAAAAATAAGAGTTTAGGTCTTAGATATCTAAATACATTAAAAAATGGGGGTATGTATGTAAATGCCCCAATTTATTATTATAATGAAGATTTTATAGCCAATGACATCCTTCAACAGAAGCCAATCAAGTACTGTACTATTGAGTTTTATAATCTCTAGTAGTTGAGATGATATTCTATCTAGTGGCTGAGATGATATTCTAATTTATGGAATGTAACTGTCTATCAGCAAAACAAATATTTATGAGTTTCAACTCATTTTATATTCATTGCTGTTGAATAAAAAATTATGTTAGATGCTGGCTTTATTTTGGACGATTCTTTAAGTCAACTTTTAGCCGTGTTTGTCTTACTCCCATCCATTTTTTTCTCACATTAATTCTATTTATCATATAACTACTGTGTCGTGTAGTAGAGAATATTGCGTGCATAATACACATACAGATTAGGGGAGAACCCTCGAGTATCCTCTGAGTACCATCCGAGTACTCCGCGAGTGCCTTCTTAGTTTCCCCATCTGCATGTACGGATTTCATCGCGCATAATGTTTTTTCTTCCTGTAGACACCTTTATAGCTTCATAATCCTGAAAATGATGTTTTCGTTGTTAATACTCTGTTAGTTTTAATGGTAAAACTACATAACAAGCAAAACTAATATTCAATATCAACTTCATACCTTCATTAGATTTTCTAATAGTAATATAGATTGTAACAAATTGCAGCATTTATATTTCAACAAATTCTTATCTATTCATATATCCAACATCACAAGCAACACTTTTTTAACTTTCAAAATTTGAAACGCACCTTCTCATGCATATGTAAGATGACACTATGTAAAGATTGAAGTTTATGTGCCAGATTTGTAAACACGTATGAATTTAGGGGTAACTGCAGCTTATTGAATAATCTGCTAATAAGCTAGGTGCGGTGGTTATTATAAATTTTTATTTTTTTTGGAAAAGTCAGGTCGTTGTTAGAAAACTACCTAGGTGCGGTGTGAAAATGTTGTCAAAACGTAGTTCACCCAAACATGTCATGTGCGTTTTCAAAACGTCACCGCACCAAATAAGCTGCTCCAAACAGACCCTTAGTAATATGTATGTGTGTATGTATGTATATAAATCTTCCTAACAAATAATGTAATCGTTGACAGACACAGATAAGGCAGCAGGGAGAATACGAGTCGCTGATTCGTGACATGATCGTCGGTTTCGGAGACTGGGAGTTCGATCCAATGGATATTGAAAACCCATTTCCGGGCAAGGGAGGCAGTGTTCATCTGTGGCATGGAACTGAAGATTTCATTGTGCCTGTTAGTCTGTCTAGGTATGTTAGCCAAAAGCTTCCTTGGGTTAAATATCATGAACTGACTCATGCAGGACATTTGTTCCCTCTGGCTGATGGAATCGCAGATGTCATTGTAAGGAAACTTCTCTTAGGAGATTAGAAGCATTTAAGTAAGTTGTATTGTCTTGAATTATCAACTTATCAGTATGAGATAAGAGGAGGAAGTAGTATGATTTCATATGTAGTGTGTGTGTATCAGAATATGTAATTTAACTTTTTAATAAAATATGGGGTTTAAATTGATGGATTTGTATGAAAATGAGTGTGGTATATGAAGATGTGATCGAAATTTATATTGAACTTATCTCAAATTAAATCTAATAAAAATTATCATTAAGACTTACATGCATATCACTCAATTCCTATGCATTTACATATCTAACGTCTAAATTTTAATTTTTACGTGCGTCTTCATAACTGTGTATGAAATGATGTATTTCACATTTTAAAAGTCAAAATAGTGATATTTTTTATGTGATATGAGAATTTTGGGCCATTAATGGAAAAAGTTTAGTTTAGATGTTAGATATGTAAATACATAGGTATTTGGTGGTATGCATGTCAATGCCCCTTATTACTACTACCATTAATCTGATAATCGTCTTTCTTGTTTGTTGATTAATTATGTGAGATTAAAAATGGAAATGAGTGCTGACAGGGATCGTTTTTTCTTTCTGATATATCTGAATTCTGAACACAAACGTTGATGTAAAAATGAATAATGGAGTTTCTAATAGATGTTTTTAATGCACTGTTAATTTATTTAATAAGACCAAATCATTATTAGTAAAATTATACACTACTCGAATATGATTATAGTTGCTTGCTAGAAAATTTATGATAATAGAGGTTAAAAGATATTGATGTGTCGGAAGATTTTTCATATGTAGACTCTCCATGTTATTTATCTTAATTGTCGTCTTTGTTGTATGTTCTGTTTTTTAGGTTACTCTCTTCTTTTGTTCATTCACATGATTCAGAAGAAATATTTATTCGAAAAATGGACGCAGACGACAATGGACAAATTGACAACTCATTTAAAAATAAAAAGTGAAAGGAACGAAAAACACATACCTTATTTTTTATACAAACTCGAGACCATTGACTCTAAAAAGTACATAACAAAGTCTAAAAAAGACTCAACCTGCATGAAAATAATGCTAGTACAACAAGCTATTTGCATGCAACGTAATGAGCCGTGCCCAGTGGAAGGAGAGCTAAGCAAATATCTGCAGAAAATGCATTAGTTTAACCTATTACTACTCTCTTTTGTTGGACATGGCTTCCTGCAAGAAAACTGCCCCTAATATGCTAGTGCACACATCTCACACTCAATAAACACGTAAAGGCAAGAAACAAAAGGATGCTTGGCTTTGTCACAATTCAGCAGAGAACAATAGACAGACATAAAAAAAGGCTACCTAAGCACTCTAGTCCTAGCCTAGCACACCATCTACAGTGTAGTGTCATGGTCATAACATCTAAGTGTGTGCACAGGTGTTGGTAAAAGGCTGTTGTATGTTTTGATAGGGTCGGCTTCTTCGACCCCATCCTAAGGATCCAAGGATTTTAAGAAGTATCACTAAATGCAAGTTTTGTATTAAAAACCCTTTTAAAAAGTCAACCTTATGTAGGCTAAGGATGCAAATAATTTCAAAATAAGTTTTTGAAATATGATGCATATGGGTAAGAAAATATATTTATATATATTTTTTAAAATAGGTCATAAGAAGAAAAACATGAGTGACACCTATTAAGAACCTTTGGAAGCTTAACGCAACATACACGTACTGGTCATGGTGCGATAGTTCTTATTGCCCATCATGACATCCTCGTAGGCAACACTCGTTAAAGCATCAAAACCAGTAACAGATCATTGATCCCAATCTTTTATGACAATACTACGAAGTATGTGTGGTTGTAATCTCAATTTTCCTTACTTATATTTCTTACTTTACAGCGACACCAAAAAACTTGACTTCGAAGCAAATAAGAGTACAACTATTATATTTAAATATTGATATACTATGCAAGTATACGTACCATTATCAAGTAATATAGAACTTTTTTTATTAAGCCTCAAATATCGAACCCACTGAGAGAATTTTAATCTTTTAAGTAATAAGAAATTATATAACAAATTTTACTTAACAAAATATTCTTACTTAAACTATAGATGTTATAATAAGAATAAAAGTTCAGTTATTTTTGGTAATTTTTTATAATTGAAAATAAAGTAAACAACTAACTAAATTTAACTAGATCTTTGTAAGATGAACGCAATATAAATAAAATATTTTTTTCCTTATCATGAAACAAGAACGAGTATAGGAATTCTGTTGTGAAACTATTCAAATTGTATTGTGTCAAATAAGATAAATATTATTTTTTTCCCTTTCTAGAGATATAAAGAACATTGACTAATTTAAAATTTGAATTGTTTTGAAGACGAGCTAGGTAAGGAAGATACTAGCTGTCACTCAGAGTTCTCTCTTCTCCCTTCACATCGGAGCTAACATCTTGTATCAAGACCTAAAACACTAAATCAATTTGAGGGATTTAACATGTCATTCTAAAGTCCTCTAACTCTACACCTTTTAAAGTTTATTTCCCTATTTATTAGCACTCAACTTTATGAATTACATTCTCATCCGTGCAATCTCATATGATTTTTACCATTAGTTGACTAAGACAATACCATCTCAGATCTTACATGTTCTCACAATAAATATTAACATCTTAATTGGCCAAATCAAGAAGTAAATGAAGTACAATGATAAAATCATCACAACTTATTCCAACATTTAAAATTAATTCTTCACACAACTTCCATCCAAAACTTAATTACTTATCATTTTAAGGAAAAAGATAAAGAAAACTACTCATAATTCATGGAGAAAATACAATGACACTTAACTTTAAAAATATAAATCATGTAAACATACAAGAAGTCTAAATTAAAATCAAATGTAGTCACAAAGATAAAAACTTATCTTAAATTCCTCTCCACTAAACTCTCTAAGTTCCTTTGAATCTCTTTTATTCATTTCTCTTACAATGCTCTCTACTAACACACTGCAACTCCTCCATTTTTTCTCTCCAAAAGCATCATAATTAATCTATGAGAGAGAGGCGTCGAGGGCTAATTGAGACTCTCTCTTTATTTCAATCCAAGTCCACTTTTATAATTTTCCAAAAGGTGTTTTGGTGTCTCTTCAAAATGTGTCAACATTCAATAAATCTTCCAAGAGTTGCCTCCTTTCAATAATCATTTGAATGTATGTTCGTGTTTATTAATCATAAACTACTTTTTCATCAAGAGTTGCTTCAAACACCCCTTCAAAAATTCATTCAAATTCATTGAATCATCAAATAACTAACTTTGGGGCTTAAGCACGAGGAATGTGACACTTAGACGCGGCTTTCTCTATTTTCTTGGCGCTTAAGCACCAGCCTTCGGCGCTTAGGCACCATAGTTCTTTTGCACACCTTTTTCATTTTTGCTCTAAATTTGATCATTTTTCACTTCTTTTAAAATTTTTGATCCATTTGACTATACATGAAAAAATCACACAAATATCTTCCATTAAAGCACAATATCCTCAAAAATAGGTATACAAATGTGTACATAAATGTTATATATTTTAGGTATATCAATCAGTCATTTAATGAGCCAGCTTCATTGTCAAGACAATTGGGAATACACATGCTATCTAGTGCGTTGTGGCCACTTCGTTTGAGTATGAGTGATCACCAGATAAAAAATATTTATCCCAAGTAAACGGTGGCATATACTAATGACAAATACATTGATAGTGCAAAGATGCACATGCAATGCACATTACACATGATATTCTGCTTGGCCACCTAAGGTATAGGACGTCGCGGGGGAGAGTTACACCTTGCCTCAATAGAGACTAAATACACATGCATATGACTGACACAGATAAGGTGCACCATGCAAACAAGCAAGTACATGCCTTATGCAAAAGAAAGTGTTCGTGACAGTGTAGAGTTCTTTCACAGGGGAAGACAAATTGGGCAATAAGCTGGTTTAGGGGCTATGAAGCATGAACCATGCCTAGTGATACGACTACAAACATACGACTCCCTGAAGTGGTGTCGTGGGAAGTGAAGGAGCGTGATACTCTTTAGAAAGAATCACACGCTGAGTAGGCATAAAATGCAAGTTGTCCCCGCAGAGGACACACAAGTGTCAAAATAAGCATGTAAGGACACAAGCTCAAGTGTGAAACGTAAGCACACAAAACATGAACATGCACGTGTCATTAAAACAAGCAATGCTAGGGAGCTCAAGTGTAAGAGCGAAAACACAGAGACGTGGTGCACAGTGACACATAAGCATGTCAAGAAATAGGCACAAAATATCATGCCCAAATGGGGCACATATACCCACTATGAGCATATGAGGGCATATGCTCACAGGTGCATGACATGGTGCAAGTGTGAATGTGCTAATGTAGGTAGTATGCAAAATATGCAACAACACAATATTCTAACAAGGTTGGTCGATCAGTCGATCAGATTGGTAGTGCTCCATCGGTCGAGTCAACCAAAGAGGTCGATTGATTAAATGGGTCTTTGGCGATCCATTGATGAAATCAACAGATATAATCAATTGAGATGATCGGGCCAACGTCGGTCAATTAATCGAATCGACATGGAAAGTCGATTGAGCCAATCCAGCTGGTGGCAGCCAATTGATCAAATCGATGAAGATAGCCATTCGAAACGATCATACCAGTAACGGTTGATCGATCAAGTCGACAAGGAAAGTTGATCAAGCCAATCAGGTTGTTGCCAACCAATTAATCAAATCAACAGAGCTGGTCGATCAATATTATTTGGCCGGTGAGGCTGATCGATGTAATTGACAAGGAAAGTTGATCGAGCCAATCAGGCTGAAGGTGGCTGATTGATCAAATCGACGGAGATAATCGGTCGAGAAGATCATACTGGTGGCGATTGATGAAAATAGTCGGTCAAACTGGGTGTGGTATGCAGTCATTCGATGACACATGCATAAAAGAATATCTTTAATGCAAATTTGAAAATTCATGCAAGGCAAGCCATATGAATGCAAACACATGAATAAAATGAGACCTAATAAAATTCAATGATGAATTAGAATCATTCTAACGAACGCATGGGGGGCCTAAGGGAGGTGATGGAGAGGTGTATCCAACTGCCTTATTAAAAGCGATAAGGGGTTTGCCTCCGATTGCTTTGCTAGACATAGAAAACTCCCCCATTTGTAGGAAGATCTTCATGACATGAAGACCTTCTAATGTGAAGGTTTTGAGAATTTAGGGAATGAATTAATGAACTTCTTCATTCTCTATATCCAAATGACTTCACCTCTTCCATCAAAAGAGCAAAGTTGTTACAACAATCATGACATTGTTGCAATTTCAACTGGATGGGATTTTGGAGCTAGAATTGGGTAGGTTTTGCTCTTGGATTCAAAAGGAGGATCACAAAAGCTCCATACTTATGTGGTTTCTTCTATTACAGGAAAAAAATAGCCTAATTCCTCTAATATATAGACCTAAGGGGCTCACAAGGAACAAAATTATAAGGGATTCAAGAATTCTCACTGTCGCGAAGGCTAATGACGTGTTCTCTTTGTTTGCGTCTGCTCCGGCTTTGCTGCTGGCAGGGATGAAGCTTTCTTTAATGAGCAGAGTCCGACAAGTCCAAGGAGGTCCTCTTGATTCCACTTTTCTTTGAAGACAATTGAAGTGTAAGTGGAATGAAGTGAAAAATGAAGTGCAGAAAGAAGGAACACTATAAAAAAAGGAGATAAAGAAAGCTCAAACTCTTCTTCCCTTCTTCCATAGTAAATCCCTCCTCAAGCAAGATGGAAGCAGTCTCTAGCTGTCAACAGAAACTCCTTAGCAATGCCCCTCTTCTCCTTCAAGCGCCCTCCTTCTCCATCAAATCAGCCCCTCAAAACTCCAAGGAGGAAGAGAGTGAACCCAATCAAAAGCAAGAGCAAGAGGCTAGCTAAAAGACCAAAAAATAGGAGGAGTGGAAGAAGTCCCTCTACATAGGTTTCACACTTCCTCCTTCTGTTTTGCTGAAGATTGCATGCCTTTTCTCCCTATGCAAATAGTCCTAATTATTCTACATAATATGCATTTTTTTGGCTATTCGGGAGGTGCTTCAGGTTGATTCAATAGAGAACATGAGGAGAAAAATCGAGATCTAAAAGCGGACAGATGCGTGGGCGATTGGGTCTGGCGCGTAGGCAATTGGGTCTGGCGCCTAGGCGTCGGAGCCAAGGCACATACTTTTAGGTCTCTCTGTTTCACTGTTTTTTGTTGTTTTGGGCACCAAAGTGTTGGGCTGGCACCAGGGCTTGACATGTGCCATGTCATCTCAATTTTAAGACCATTTTGGGCCATTTGGGCTCCTAGGCACTCGAACTGACACTAGGACGATAAGGCTAGCGCCGTCAGATCGTAGTGCTGGGTCGCTAAAGCCTAGTGTTGGGGCACCAGGGACTAGCGTTAGGGCATCGATCTAGCCTGATGAGCCATGATTTTTGCAGAAAACGTGCGACGAAGGGTTTTGGTGATCAGTAAGCTATAGGAGATCAAATAACATCATCTACAGATTTGGTGTGCCACGTAGCATCATTTTAGACAATGGCCCAGCTTTTAAAAGCACGAAGTTATATAAATTTGTCACATGCTCAACAGTAACTTCTCTGAATGAGACAACTTTAACCCGCTTTGAACAATAATTAGTTGCAACATGAATGAAGCGATGTTCTCTTGATGATGATGAATATATAGGTCCAATCACATTCGAACCCATGTCAAGCCTAAGTCCAGCTCAGGTCAACCAAGGTTCAACATAGGTCTAACGTAGATCCAACACAGGTTTAACCCAAATCTAACACAGGTATAACCCATGTCAACTCAGGTCCAATCTAGGTCAACCCAAGTCTAACCTTGGGTCCAACCCAGGTTCACCCAGGTCCCACCTAGATCCAACTACGTCCAACCTAGTTTTAACACAAGTCAACCCAGGTTCAACTTAGTTCTGCCCAGGTCTAACCCAGATCAAAATTTATGTTACTATATATATATATATATATATATATATATATATATATATATATATATCTATAATGAGGAGGTTATCAAGTTAATCCCATGCTACTTCTGTATGATTTTTTAAGATTGATTTAAGAGAATACCAAATTACATATAAGTACTACTAGGTATATTTATGTCTTGTGTGACACCGTTATTAGCTGTGTGTCACACGATTATATAGAATGTTTACATTACCAATAACATAAGTTGAATTTTTTACTATAGCCAAAATAAAAGTTGGTCTATTAAAAAGGTCCCTAGAAGAATTGAATTTATAGAAAAATAACACAAATTATTTATATGAAAATCAAAGTAATGCTTACTTAGCAAAGAGTAACATCTTTCCCTACCAGACAAATCATATATAACTCAAGTCACACTTCATATGTAGATTGCCTTAGGTTTATACCTTATAGGCTAGTCATAGCTAACAAAATCAATTAGTAAAATAAACTAATTGATGTACTCATGAAAGTGGCAACCACTAGTATATGAAGATTCTCTAAAACCTTACTTAAAGCTTGGGAAATATTTATAAATGATCACATAACAAAAACTTTAAAAAATTCTATAAGAGATTTTCAAATTATAAACTAAAAAATTTCTGCATCAAATATCTACAATATATAATTAAAACGACTTAATTATTAAAGTTATTTGATTAAGATCTTTAAAGAGCTCCCTATTTTTTTAGGGGTATGTTTTGTTAACTTTTAAATATATTGTAAATTTATATACTTATTTTTTATTTTAACCAACATTTGGTAATCATCATATATAGAATCTTAGAATGTAGAGTTTTGCATCCCAAAACCACAAAAATATAGAGAAAAAAACATGTGAAAAAGGGAGAGTATGACAACTCAAAAAGAAGTGATTAATTTTCTATCTCAAACATTTTAAGAAAAAAAAGGCGTGTTACTTGTTTTAGTTCCATTAAAAGTTCTTATTTGTATTTTGCTAAAAGAGTTAAAAAAGCAATGTGTAAATTAGCTAATACTTATTATGTTAATTATAGAAATTACAAATCTTATTTGTATTTTGCTTAATTTTGCATATAAGATATAATGATAAATTTAATGTAATTTAAATAATAATAATAATAATAATAATTAATTGCATTTACACACATACCTCATAATTTTTATTTATTTAAAATTTTTAAATTTAAAAGTTTATATTTACATATATAATAATTAAATATTTAATTTTGCATTAAAAATACTCCTATTGCTAGTTGAAAGTAAAACATTTATTTTCAAGCATATAGTTATGCCAACAAAATGTCATAAACATAAATATCAAATTTTTAGATGTGAAATATGTAGAAACATGTGAATTTCTAATCAATAAGATCTCTAAGATGAAAAATTATTCCATGACATCGCACGCATCTTGCGTCCGCACGTATCTTGGTGTGGTCAGGATGCATTTCGGTGGGCCCCACTTATTAAAAAAAAAACAGAAATAATCCTGATCTTGATTTACGGTCAGAATCGGATAACCTTGTGCAATAATTTCTACTCTAACATAGCCATGGACACTGTTCCTATTAAGGCCGGGAGTTTTTCGTGTCGTCCTACGCTTCCACGAAATCAGCTGTCGCGCCGGCGAATTCCGATCCGATCCGAGCCCGTCAGAGAATGCCGGTTGATGATGCAAAGCTAAGGAGTATTCCTATGGTGCAGGCGAGCTAGGGTTTGGTTTTCTGCTCCGCTCGTAACCTTTGTCTTCAGTTAGGGTTTCTGCTCCCTTTCTTCCTCGACTCTTCCAGCATCATTTACATAATCTCTTGTAAAATTTTGTATTGTGAATCTTCTATGCAGCTTCTTTGTGTCCTGCAACCGCGTGTTTTGATGGCGGGGTTTGTGTGAGGGCTTGGAGCTCGTTTCATTTGGACGGCGGCACTGTTTGGTTTGTTTGTATCTTCTTTTCGTTATCTTAGTTCTGATTGTTGGATCTTGTTTCTCTTCTTCTTCCTTTTGTTCAATCCGTCGTCATGTGTACAACTCGTTTGGTGACAAATTTATAAGTGAACTGATCGAGCTGCTTTTGCTTTTTTTAACTGCCTTAACTCTTTTTTTTTTCTCTCTTTCTCTCTCTATCTCTCTCCTGCCCCATCTTTTAGCCGCCCCTACCCATTTTAAAGCCTGCACCATCTCTTTTGGCTAGAAGTTTCGTCCTTAACTATGTTATTCAATATCAATCTATTGAATTGTCGCTCTTGTTGTCTGTATTTTGGGCTAATCAATGTGTAGGTATCATCAGGTTCAATTTGTTGTGCTGTATGATTTAGTCAATTGTGTATATTCCATCTTAACCTCGCTAAACCTCATAGGGAAAGTTTGAGAACGGAGGTTCATTTTGGACGTCAGCTGTCATGATTGCTGGAGTGTGAAATGGTGGGAAGCACAAGAGCTGAATTGGCTTCCAGCAGTCTAGATGGATCGACCTTTGGTGCTGGCTATCCAAGTGGGCCGAGGGGTACTTATACCAGTTCAAGTTTGGAGAGGTCAGGAAGCTTCCGAGAGAGCCTTGAGAACCGCTTAATGGCTTCAACTTCGGGTGCATCTCGGAATGCCTCTCCATCACTGGACACTCCACCTTTATCACAATATTTGTCTCTGGAACCTTTCTCAACAAGCGAGCTAAATCTTAAGTACAGCCGCCAAGGGGAACTAAGGAGGGCACTGGGTGTCTCAGTTGAGGAGCATTCGTTTGGTTCTTTGCAGTCTAAGACCCTTCCACCAATAGCATCAGAGGAGTTAAAGCGTTTCAAAGCCAATGTGCTTGAGACGTCCACTAGGGCTAGGTAATTCTCTATTAGTTCCTTTTTATCTTCAAGAAAATTTTCTGTAATATAGATATTTAATTTCTTTCCATGTCATTTCAATCCAATATACTTGTTAGTTGACTGTGATGGTACATGCTGGTAAACAAAAATATTTCTGTATAGAAAATCACTGTCAATTATATAAAAAGAAAAAAAAAAGCTTTTTCAGCATGTTGTAAATCTAGTTATCATTGTGGTCAGCAGGGACAGAGCAAAGTTGTTGCAAGAATCCATTTTGAAACTGGATAAATATCGTAACCTTTTTACAAAAAGACGGTTGCGTAATGAGGCTCAAACAAGTGAGAAGCCTGCTAGTTCAAATTTGTTAAAGATGGGAAACCAAATTCATCAGAGCAATTCAGATATTGCCAATGCAAGGCCAGAGGAAAGGACAAAACTTGCCATTCCAAACAGGCGTGTTCGTTCTTCCATGGCGGAAGTACGGGTTTGTATTTTTTTATAATTTTAGGCGTCACGTTTGGCTTGCTTCAAAGCTCGAGGCCTTTGGATTTTTTTAGTATGCCTTTGGGATATAAAATTGCTCGTATTCTACCAGCAATTTTGATATCGAATTTCTTTCTTCTTTTTAGACCAACCATGGGCCTTTTTTTTATAACAGCTTGATTTTTTATTCACTTTATATTTTCCCTTGAGCGTTATCTTAGCTGAGCTCAAAACCATTGTAGTTTTTGTTAAAACTAAAAGTACCGACCTTACCTTTCTTTTTCAAGATACTTATTCTAGGAGCTGCTTTTCTTTTGCTTTTGTCATCCAAGGGATGAAATGAAACTTAGGCATCTTCATAGTTTAAAAATTTTCTATGTTAATTGCTTTAGTCTGAGAGTCGGAGTACTATTCCAGCAAGACAAGGTGCTGCAATGGATAAGGATAAGAACATGTTTTTTGAAAAGGACAAATCCATGCTTAGGGCCTGCCATGGAGGGCCAATGTCCAGTGAAGATAGAATACGTGGACTACCTACTGGAGGGGATGGATGGGAGAAGAAACTTAAACGAAAGCGTTCTGTTGGTACAATGGGCACTAGGATTCCAGATGGGGATAGAGAGCTGAAACAAGCAATTCAGTTGAGGTCTAATACCGAGTCCCGTTCTCGTCCTCCTGATGGCAATGGATTCAGGTAATTTCAATTCTTTGTTATCACATTCATTGCATTACAAGTTAAGATATTCTTGGCATGCTGTTTTATTTGAAGAAGCAAACAGTTTCTTTTGATTATTTGGGTAAAGTTTGAACTTTAGTTTTTGTTTGTATGGCAAACATTAATCCAATCACATTTTTTTGTGTGCTAGCTGTTCCGCTACCCTTTCTCAAGCTTTTGATATTTGATTGTATTATTTGGTGACAGTGAATTGCTATCCTTTTAAATTTTCACGGTGTCAAAAAACTGATAATTGATTGAATATATTAGGAGAAATCTCACAAAGGATGATCAAAGTAATAGACCGAATTAGCTGAAGTTTATTTGAGCAGCAGCTTGCTTTTTTTTTTTTAAGTCAAGGTGTAATTGTAACACACAATATTAAAATGCACATGAGCTAGAAAATTTTTTATTTTGCGAGATTTCCTGAAATGAACCTGGCTTTGCTGATATGATCCATCATTGTGCAAATGCATAAGTTTATATTTTGACAAGAAAACTTTATGTGAAAATTCAATTTTTTTTCCCATAATATGATAAATTTTAAGCTTGTGTTATGTGTTTTCTTTGATTCTTCTGTATTGCAAATTTGATTAAGAACGAGTCCTATTGAAGATAACGATTATTGGATATAGACAAGAAAAAGCTTGAGTGGTGCTTTTATTTCTGTAAGTAGGTATGCAAATGAGTTTGCTTTATTTGTACTGATGGGGGTATTAGTTGCACAAGCACAAGTTATTGTAACCAACATTATTGCATCACAATAGTTTTGTGTTTGTGTTAGCTTGCTCCATAATTTGTGGATGAGTTTAGACTTAAGAGATGTTGTTGGGATGGATCAAATTTTGCATAATAGTGGATGAGGCAATGCTATTTACTATGGAAAGTGATAATGGTGGAATGAAAAAGTGATGTGATAGGGAGTGTATAGATGTGAGATAGGGAATTTATAAAGACGCTGCTCTTTATGGGGGAACAGGAACTCATGGTTCTGAATTTATTTGGGTAAGAAACACTAACCTCAAGAGTTGGTTAATAACTTCTTAGATACTTACTAGACCATAAGTTACTAGTCTTACGGCAATGGGATTAGTACGGATTGAGGTTTTTGTGAAACATAACTAGTAAGTTATTTCAACTACCCTGCGTAGGTCGTCCCTTTCTCTTCAAAATAACATTCTTCTCTTCTTTCTTTTCTTGATTGAAGGTTTAATGCATTCTTCCTTGATTGCATATTATTTTCACTTTTTGAAGGTACTTTTTCTCCTATAAAAGGTGTAAGGCTAATTTATGTTTACTTTCATAGTAAACAATATTTGCACAAGCTAATATTAGGAGAAATGTTGGAAAATCTCTCATACATTAATGAAGCGATTTAGAGATAAGTGGTACTATAGTAGAAAAAAAAATTCTTCACATTTTATTTTTTTAACTGCTAATGGCCTACTATTGCTGATCATTTCTTAAATCTTTGAACATCAATCTTTTTTGTTCTAACATTAGTGTTTGAAAACAGTTGTTTTTGGGTTGAGGAAGTCATTGAAGTGATTGTCAGTATTGTTTGTTTGTTTTGCGTCAACTCTCTTTGGAAATCAATTCCTATGGCTATTGCATGCTTCATAAAAAATGATTTAAATTCATATTTAATGATTTATTAATTAATATTTTATTAGTTTAGTTAGCAAGTTAATTTTACATTTTAATTATTCACAAATATCTGCCAAGTTAGACTAATTCTTTTAATTATTTTATTTGCTACTATTTATAAATATTGATTAATTAGTAATTAATCTTGTGAACGTAGTAAATAAATATCTATGATCAATTAGATTAATTTATCATCCTAGTCATAAATAGATTTATTTCGTTAGCTTTAATTTATACATTTTAATTTTTAATTTTTAATTTGAGTTAATTAGTAAATGCAATTGAAATTATGTATTATTTCTGCTAATTACTTGTTAGCTACCTTATCAACTTAGTCCTTAATGATCCTAATTTTTTGTTCATGAATCCTTATATTAAGTAGACTAATTTGTTACCTTGAGAATTAATTAATAAATGATTTACTTGCGATCTTGGTCTCAGCTAATTTAATATGTTAATGATTATTTAATGGCTGCCATGTAGTATTTTTTTTCTTCTTATTCATAATCCTATTTGATAAGTTTATTTATTAATCATAACTTAATTGATAAATCTAATTAATGCTTTAATTAGTTTATTTATGATTGATTAGCCGATACTATTAGCCTAATTTATTATTGTGATTATTATATTTTAATTAATTTACAAGCTTTTATTTAACTAATAGTTATTTCAAAATTTTAGGGGCCACTTGCAAGCCCTTATTATTGAAATTTCCTTCTCACTTTTGTGAAATGTGAGTTTCAACAATATCAGCTCTTTCATTATCTTCCTTCAAAACAAAAATTTTGAACTTTTTCATGGTATCAAACAAAGTCCAAACATTTCTTGAAACTTGCATTGAAACAAATTGGTTCTTAGTGGACTAGACTAACACCAGTCAACTGATTTAGTTGAATTTTTGTTTCAATACCAGGGAACAATGAAACAACTATTTTTTATTATTTGGTTCATTTTTGACATTAAATCATTACAATTTCTAAATTTATTATCAAACTAATTTTTACTTGCTAGGAACCAAACTAACAGAGTTTTAACCTTATTTCTTTCTTTTATAATGCCTTTTCTTTTATTTGTTGGAACTCTACTCCCCACATAAAACCTTTGAATTATGGTAATTATATTGTAATTTATACTCTACTTCTCATCAATCCATATGATATTGGAATTATTTTATGATTATTACTTCTTAATTTTATATTTCTTATTAAAAGCTCTCATAGAATTGTCTAAGTATTACGTAAATATTGTAATGAAATGCTCAAATATTCTCCCTAATCTTTATTATGGTATTAGAGATTTAGAATTTTTTTTTTTTAGGATTTTCTTTATTGTTTTCTTCATTTCTAGCTTAAATATTTGCCTTTTTATTTTTGCATCATTTTTTCCCTCTATTTTCTATAATTTTAACATTCATTGTTGCATGGCAATGAAAGTTCCCCCTTGTTACGGAAAAAAATTGTGTACATAAGACGTACGCAGAGCTGCGTACGTCTGTAACCTGCAAACAGGTTACAGGGAGGATTTCAGGAGGTTATAACCGCGTTATACATCCTGTAACCTCTCTGTAACCTACCTGTACCTTCGAGTAAGTTCTGCGCTTCTGCGCGCTTCTGTTTTCATATATGGATAGGTTACAGGGAGGTTACAGGGTGTATAACGCGGTTATAACCTTCTGAAATCCTCCCTGTAACCTGTTTCCAGGTTACAGACTTACGCAGCTCTGCGTACGTCTTTTGTACGCAATTTTTTCTCCCTTGTTACAGCCTCATCATTGCATTGCCATAAGTTGTTGCACCACTCATTGCTTTATTCCCGTATTTATTTTTTGCTCAATTTTTATTGCAAAAAGAATGCTAGCCTTGCGTTTGATAACAGTAATGATATACTTGTTGAATTGAAAGAGCCATTTAAAGTGGTTGCGATTGGTTCACAGTTTCCTGAAGGGAAGAAGAAATTTAGGTCTTTTACGTGGCACAAAATGACAAACTTTCTAAGAGCACCTGAAAAATTATCTACAGTAGGTGTTTCAACTAGGCTAAATGATAGAATGGCCACACGCTTGTTACCAAATGGCTTATTCTTTTTAAGAAAAGAATGTTTCAATAAATACTCTGGGTTCAAGGGATTAAATAGGTTCTAAGAAAAATATTTTCGAATTTCAATACCTTAAATAATTTTGTTTCTAAAATATTTAGAATTATCATTTTTGCTCATATTCATTTATAAAATAGAGAAAAGCATAATCTTTGAACAATTAAATATATTTGCATTGGTCATCCTTGCAGACAAAAGAAGGAACAAATGCTACCATCTTCTTGGGGTGTAACTGATTAAAGTTGACTCATGCTTGTGTATATTATTTGATGAGTTAATGAGCTAAGCTTGAGTTAGTCCAACTTAGCTTCTATGTTTGTGGGCCATCTTTTTTAAAAAACACTTAATATGTATTCAAGGGTTTTAAGTTTAAAGTTGATACAATATTTAAATTCTTTTTGTATGAATTGATAGTTTATTATTTTCTTTTAAATTTCTTACATATATTATCATTTTATTATAATAACAGCTTGAGTCATAATCATGCTCTTTTATAGTAATTAAATTGAATTGTGAACTGACTTGAACTTATAGATTTGAGCGCATGCTCAGACTCAAACTTGATTAATTAGTTTAGCTCAAGCTAGCTTGAGTTTGAATTGATTCATTTAAATCTCAATATCCCTCACAAGAATTGTGCATATACTTGTTTGTCATATTCAATAAAAAGGAAAACTCCCTTGTTACTACTCACACCTATATTCACAGATGAATTTGTTCTTGGATATTGCTTTGCTTACCACTTATTTCACAAACAACTCTATCCCAAAGCCAATAAATCTTACCGGAATTGAGCCCATGCTAGAACCTCTTTCTACTCGACATTACAAATTTACTAAAAAAAATGTATCTCAAAATATGTTGTCCAATCATTTGAATCAATCCTTATTATTGAAGTAACTATGCGGATCATTAAGCGTATTATGAAAGATACAAGAACTTCCATTAAACACACCTTACATACTTTTATCGTATTAAAATCATTCTCAGAATCACCATTTCTTTTTTACCAAGCTGCATATAATTTCTATCCTGAAATAATATTTGAGATTTTAAATAATGTGAATTTGAATAATGTTGTAAAAAGCAAAACACAATAATTGGTAATTTGCCAAATGGGAAGTAACTAGCGCGAAATAGATGTGTGTATTTAAAAATGTAAATTTGATGATTCACTTAAAATTTATAAAGCTAAACTAATAGCAAAAGACCATAATCTTATTTATGAGATTGATTATGTCGAAACATTTACTTTTTTTTTTGTTGAAATAAACTTTGTTAGAGTTCTCTTATTTCTACCAACTATCATTAATGGAATGATACAAACAATTTGATGTGAATAATGCCTTCCTATATGGTGATATGAAAGAAGAATATATATATGGTAGGCCCACTAGGTTTAGGCTCAAATACAAAATAAAATGTATGTAAGCTAAAAATACATTATATGCGTTGAAGTGATCTACAAGTGTGCAATTCAAAAAGTTTGTATAGGTAATAATAACATGTGATAAACAAAAAGTTAAGGATATTATGTATTATTTGTGAAACATATGACTTTAGGGGGTGTCTCCACACTATTAGTTTATATTTATGATATTATCATGATAGTTAATGACTCTAAAAAATGGAAAATTTAAAGAAAAAGTTGCTCTTAAAATTTGAAGAAAAAATATTAGACAAACTCAAGTATTACTTCGACATTATAGTTGCATGCTTTCGATATGAAATCATCATATTAAGCAAAAATACACAATATGCCAATTAAAAGAAATGAGCAAGTTGGATTGCGAACTTGTTGAGAGCCCAATGGAATTAAATTATTATTTTGGAGGTGCTCTGGAAAACATAATCATAGAAAAAATTGTGTAAGAGACTGATGAGGAAACTTATCTAGTTATCACATAGTAGACCTAATATTGCCTATGCTATTGGTATGATGAGTCAATCCATGTATAATCCTAAATTATCATACCTAAGGAAAATGCAAAAGAATTCTATTTGAAAAGCGGAGGATTTGGCCCTTTAAGTATATGCATATACTTATTTTATGGGTTTGTGGTTGATGAGAGATTAATTTTAGAATATTGCCTATTCTTGGAAGCAATCTCTTATTGTTATAATAAGTTACTCAATATTATCACACTTACTTTCTTGTAGCATGATTGTTGAAAGCATATTAACGTTGATAGGCGTTTTATAAAGGAGAAGTTTGACAATGTTCTAAATTGTAATCCTTTCATAGTCATAGTTAAAACAATTTGTTACTAATTTCTGCCAACTGGAACTCACTCTCACTAAGATTTCTCTGTTGCCACCTTATTGATCTATTTTGTCCATATATTAGTTTTTGGAATAATGTAAGCATTGTTCCCTAATTATGCATGTTTTTCATTAAAAACTCTCATAAGATTATATAAATATTATATAGATATTAAAATAAATTGCTCAGATAAGTCTCTAATTTTTTGTAATTTACATGTTTTAAATCATTGTTGTGAATATGAAAAATGTAAAAATTAGGGATGAATTGATGTTAGCTTTTATGAAATCATTTATTCCTAGAACATTGGACTGTGTGGAGGAACATAATGAAGTGCAATAAGGTGCAGTTGATATCATCAATAAATGTTTGTATACCGTAAACATCCTCATGGTGATATGTTTGCCTAATACTTGAGGCTTCATGCGCCAAAGGTGCTTGCTTGAATGAACTGGCATGTTAAGAATTTTCATGTGTTATTATTATAAGGGATGCTTTCGACGTGATAACCATTTCAATAAATTGTTAAAAAGCAGCAAGAAAAGTTTATTTTCAATTTTGTATCATTTCAAACTCCAAAATGATAAATCCTTACCTATTTGATTATCTAAATTAAAGTGCCAATATTGGTCCAAAATTTTTCCTTAAGTTTAAATAGGCAAATGAAAACTTAAGTTGGTTACTTATATAGAACCATATTAATTTACTTTTTTTTTCTACAATCAATTTCATCTTTTTTATCACCCATGCATTTTTTACCTGTCATTAGATTTATAGTCCATCTCATAATATGGTTTTGCATGTAAAAAAAAAGATTCAACACATTGGTGGTTGGTGGATGCCTAGTGCTTTTTCCGAGGCACTTGTCTAAGTAGTGCTTTTGTGATGGCGCTCACTTGGGAAGTCTTTGAGGCGTTGGAATGTTGTCTTACCCCACTTAGCTTTCATCCTTGGTGAGCACCCAACCTTCCCTTGATAACATCATTGTCAATAAGTCAACGATTATAGAATTGAAGATTCTTGTCCTTTCAAACGTTTAGTTTTGAATGGGAAACCATAGCTTTAATTTACATAGGATGTTGAGATTCCTATTTTATATGTTTTTAATGGGATTTTTGTTTCTTATGGACTCCAATGAATAATCTGTTCTTTTATTTTGTAGCTTTTTACTTTTTGGTATCTTGAAAATTCTAAATAATGTATGCTGTTTCATCTCAATGCATGCTCTGATTATTTTTCTTTGACTAAATACACATTTTCCCAATTATTTTGTACTTTAGGAGACATTAGATTATTAATCGATCGGTTTCTTGTTAAAGCCCCTTCAAAGGATTTTATCCACAAAAATTGAGGGATGAATAAATATTTCGAGTGCGATATACATTTTCCTATGTTATGATTTCCTTGCTTATGTAGCATGGAGATATACATAACACCAGAAAGACTTGATAAGGAGAAAAACATTAACAACAACAGCAACCCTTTATCCCACTAAGTGGGGCCAGCTACTTGAATCATTTTTGTCCATTGTGTCTTATTGAGTGTCGTATTTTCATTTATTTCTATTAGATTAAGATCATTTTTTATACAATATGCCCTAGTCTTTTAGGTCTAATTATACCTTTCTTAACATAAGTAGGATCTAAAAAATCTACTATTCTAACTGGATCATCAGATGGTCGACATTTAATGTGACCTAACCATCTAAGACGACTCCCTCTAAGAAATCTGGAAAATAATTTTGGATTGTGTGTGTGTGTGTGTGTGTGTGTGCTTATATCTATATAAGAGCCTTTTTTTCATTCTCTTCATAAAATTATGAAACTAGAAAATAACAATGGAACTACTTTCAATGATTAGTATATTTTTAAATTCCTATTACAAGGTGATCATTTAAACTAAATCTGGATGTTATTATCAGAGCTGCTTTAGCTAATGAAGTATGAATAGGAGACATAAAGGGCATGAAGAAACATTGCTGCAGCCACACACACACACACACACACACACACACACACACACAATCCAATGCAGCTTATTGACATTGATTGAGTGTGCTTGATGGCAATAAAGTATGTTTTTCATGGCTCAATTTGGAGAGAATCTTATTGGCTTTCATTTTATTTGGGGGCATTAGAATCAAAATATGTTCATAAAGGTAGACCTCAAGAAGAAAAAGAAAAAAAAAAAACAATAAAATTTTCATTCAGGTGGGCTTGAGTAAAACTTCTCAGTTGGGCAATTACTTGTTTATTTTCCATTTTCATGGTTTAGATTCCTCCCTCTCTCTCTAGAAAAAAAGAAGATTTTTGAAGGAATAAATAAATATAATAATAGTAATAATAGCTAAATGTGTACTTATTTTGTTGCAAAGTGAATTTAACGCAACTTTTGTGTTGAAAATGTTGCTTATGAAGTTTATAATTGCTATGAATTGCTTTTAATCATCAAAATTTTTTTGTTTTTTTTTGTTTTTGTTTTTTTTTATCTTAACTACGTAGGCATACTTTTCTATAGTGCATACTATAGATCATAGCCTGGTGAGATGCATCTCATGCGCTGTTGGAATGGCAAAATATAATGGAGAAAGAGCTATTTCAGTTTTGTATCCTATGCTGTATAACACGTCCCACATACTGTGCTATATTTCTATTTTGTATCCTATGTGCTATAAGAAGTCCCACGTATTGTGCCAGTTTTTAGTTCAATTTTTGAGCTGGATTTTCTTAGTTTGTTTTGATTGGAGTCCTTTGCAAATATTAGTTTTATGTTTGAAAGAATTTATAGCATTGACGATTGTTTTTAAGGAAAAGAAATTGATTCTTCATCAAGGCTGTATGCATATTAGCTGAGGTTAGCTGAGGATATGAAAATGACAAGGGTGATGGAGAAGATTATGATTTAGGAGATAACAATGACGAAGATGAGATTATTTTGTGTATTATGATGATAATGATGCTGATTCTTAGGTTTAATACTGTTAAGTATGATAAATATAGGTTTTGTAAACGGTATATTCCTTATGTTTTGAGCATAAGCTCCAAATTTTATCATTTTTTTCTAATGTTATGTTTGCTGCAATTACAATAGTTTTATTTGCAAATTTAATTGCTTTCTTCGCCATGATGGTTGATTTTTCAATTTGAATAACTTCCGTTAGCCCCTTGTATGTTAAAGCAATTTTATTTGCTTTTAGGATTTTTTCTTACTTTCTTAGATTTTTATTTATTACTCATTTTTTTTATGATCTGTATTATATCTAAAATTACAGCATGGTATGCATATGCTGTTGCTCATGAAGATTTTTGTGCTATAATCTGTTATTCACAATTGACAATTACGAGTTTGTTTTATATTGTGAAGAATTTGCATGCAGTTCTATCTACCTTTAAAAGTTTTAGCACCTTTTTCTGGTTAAAAATCTATTTCATGCGGCCATGCCAACAAGTTTGTCACTGTTTAAGAGGTGCGAATGAATGTTTATTTTTTTCTAAAGGAAGCTATTGTCATACCCAAAAATTTGTTTGACATGGTGTCCAAGAGTGCAGTGTTTGTGGTTCATAGATTTTATAAAAAACCATTAACGCTAAAAAATTCTTCCATTTTTCTTCCTCGCTGGGTTTTATGATTGCTCTGCCCTGCAATTTACCTTCTAGTTGCAAACACGCTACCTTTGTATCTGCATCCATATATTCACCTTGTGGTTTAATAGCTTACTTTTTATTTGTATTTGAAGATAAATGTCAGGATGATGAGCAAAGAAAAAATTCTTGATTTTCATGGTTTTTATGTTACTTTTAAAAAAGATTTCTGTTTCTTTTTGTCTTGTTCTTTAGCACAATTTAAATTCTTATTGATAATTTCTTGCTTGAATGGCAGATGAGCTTTGAACCACATTAAAATTCTATAATTTGAAAGTGTGTTTTACATTATTTATCTATTCATGCAGAAGTGGATCAGCTAATGGAGTAATTGGAAGTAGTAAAACTGAGAACAATTCTCAGATCTGTGGTAATAGCTCTCGCGTGATGCCCAGGAATGAACCGGAGAATGGCTCTTTTCCTAATGATAGAAGCAATCGCATTACTGGACTTGACAAGGAGAGGATCATGGCTAAGGGAAGCAACAAGTAAGCATTGTTTAATGTGTTTGTTTCATTGTTTTTCATTAATTTTTTCAGTATTTCTATCTCCTGATGTATTGTCTTACGAAAGCTAAATTAGTTAGATATATGAGGTTATACTTCATTATAATATTGTGCAGTGGTTGAATACATTTTACCCTGCACTGTCTTTGTAGAAGATAACTATATGTTTTTTTTTGGTCTTTTTACTATGTTCTACTAAGTCTGAATCTCATTTTATGCTTTTCAGTCTGTACATAGTAATGTATTTAGAGCATTCTTTCCATTTACTGGTTTATGTTATTCTAACTTTTGCCATTATTGTTTATTCTTTTCTAATTTCTATTTATTAGAACTTGAGTAGTAGGCATCTCTTCCTAACAATTTATGGATGGATTATATGCTTTCTTAGAAATTAATCAAAGATTTATTATTTCAAGTTGGCATGAAATAAAAGTAGTATCTGTTTAGCTAGTTGAGAATTGTTACTTCTTGTAAGCTGTTTTAGATGCTAATGCCATCTTTAATAGAATTCGTTCACCCTATGAATCTGATTATTACCTAATATAGAAAGTACAGTTGCGCCATAAACTCAAATATTAGAAAAAATGTGAAAATTCTCTGATTTGTCTTGATTCGATTAGATTGAATTTCTTTCTTAAGTTTTTTCTAGTCCATTACCCAGTTAGTCTAGAATTCCTTACTTGAATTTCAGGTTAAATAACCGTGAGGATTCTCAACCAGAAAGTGAAAGTCCTCCAATAAAAGGAAAAGCCTCTAGGGCACCACGAACTGGTTCTGGTATTTTGGTCGGTGCACCAAATTATCCACGTTTATCTGGTGCCATTGAAGGTTGGGAGCAGCCACCTTGTTTGAACAAAGTGCAGACTTTGAACAGCCCTGTCAATCGAAAGCGTCAATTGCCTACAGGATCATCATCACCACCTGTTACTCAATGGGTGGGTCAACGTCCCCAAAAGATATCCCGCACAAGGAGGGCAAATGTAGTCTCTCCTGTCTCAAATTTTGATGATGTTCAGGGTTTTTCTGAAGTTTTTGTTCCTCCTGATGTTCCAACAAGGCTATCTTCTGTGGATTCTGGCAGTTCTTTAAACTCGAGGGTGGCTGCCAATGGCAGTCATCAGTTGAAATTAAGACTTGAGAATGTTCCTTCTCCTGCTGGATTGTCAGAGAGTGAGGAATCGGGTTTTATCGAGAATAAAAGAGAGAAATGAGGTGGCAATGGTGAGGGAGAGGATGGACATCCAAATTTACCTCTTAAAGTGTCAGATTTTACTTTACCTTCGAAAAAGAACAAGATTCGTCCAAAAGAGGAAATTGGAGATGGTGTGCGGAGGCAAGGCCGAAGTGGTCGAGGGTCAAATCAGTCAAAAGCATGCTTGTCATTAACAAAAGAAAAGCAAGAGAACGCTGACACAATTAAGCCAATAAAAAATGGCCGGCCTACTTCTGATAGAAGTGAAAGGTTCTGAACATGTGTATTATAGAACCAACACAAATTTTTTGATAGAGTTTATTTGTTGCTTAAATATGCTGAATTTGACTGCAGTAGGGTTGGCCGTCCTCCATCAAAGTTGTCTGATCGAAAGGCTTATAGTCGTCCAGTGCCAAGTATGCACAGTGGTTCTTCAGATTTGATAGGTTATTATTACCTTTATTTATTCCTATTTTATAAATTGACTGTAGCATTTTTTTCCAATCATCATATATTGGCTTTGTTTACTAATCATTAAAACTTGCATCTTCTTTTCGATTGAATAATATGTGTGTATCGAGATGATGACGGTGATGATTATTACCTTTATTTATTACTAATCATTGTAGGTGAACGAGATGATGACCGTGAAGAATTGTTAACAGCTATAAATGCTACTCGGAACTCTAGCTGTGTGTATCCTCTTAGTTTTTTACACTATTGTGTTTAACTTACAGCTATCTTACACTATTGAATTCATCCTAATCTGCAGATAATAATTGTTCTAGTTCATTTTGGAGGGCGATGGAAGCAGTTTTTGGTTTTGCTAGCTCAGAGGATTTAACATTTGTGAAACGTCAGGTAATTGTTTTTTGCTTTACTTTTTTTTTCTTTTCTTCAGGATGCAGCTGTTTTGATATATGGAAATGTTGATTGGTAACTTGTTTGAAACCATGTATAGATTACATTTGCAGAAGAACTGGATGAAAGTTTATCCAGTATGCTAGATACTGAACACAATTTGATGGTAGAAAAATATAACTTTTTTAATATTTGTTTCTTTCTTTCAGTGCAGTTTTTTTGAAGCATCATTTTTCTATATTTTCAGGGAAACTTATTTTGTGGATCAGCTTTTGTAGAGCAGCCCAACCACGCCACCTTTCTTGGGATGAATAGCTTTATTGAGTCTATTTGCTCAGCGGATGAGCCAAAGCCAGCTAAAGTGACATCTAGAAAGACAGAAACAGAAAGTTGGTTTGACAGGATTATTCCGCTTTCTCAGAGACTTCTATCTGCTTTAATTTTGGAGGATGGAACTGAAAGTCTTAACAGCAGTGGCGAACAAGAGTTCCTGCAAATTTCAAGTGATTGTTCTGCATATGGTACAACTTGCTATTTTGAAAATGAGTTGGAATCAGCTGCCATGAAATTGGATTTTGAGTTGGATATGGATTACACCAGTCAGAAGAGTTGTGCCGCGGATGTTAAATCTTGCAATGGTTTTTTAGCCCACAGCAACAATATGGCTTCAGTTCTCCAAACCTCCATATCTGGGGGCCATCTGTTTCAGGAGAATGGTGTTTCAGAACACTTAGATGCTGGGGCTCCTCCTGAGTACGGCCATTGCAATTCATTACAGTTGTCTGGCACAGGTTTATCCAAAAATTCTTCATATGAATGTCAGTTCGAACATATGCCTTTGAATGATAGGATCTTGCTGGAGCTGCACAGTATTGGCATTTATCCAGATTTAGTGGTATGGGGGTTGAAGATGCTTATATTTTTTTGAAACTTATGCATGCTTTCTGTTTATTTTTCCACTTTTTTTCTCTTATGATGATTAATATATCCCTATTTCTTTTTCATCTTTTGACTGTTAACAGGCCATTGTTAGAAAAAGTATTTGGAAAACTGTTGCATTGTATGAATTGCCTATGATGTTGATTATTAGAAGCATGCTGATGTCCATGTAGAATCACTGTGAACTGAAGTTGCACTAAGCTTTAAATTTTTGTGACTGGCCATTTTCCCGTCAATTCTCATGTAGAATGTTTTTCAGCTAAGATGACTCAATGTTTTGTTTTTTTAGCTATCTTACTTTTCCTTGATAATTTCTTTCTATTATTTTTGTACTTTTACTATTTTTATTTTTGTTTTCAATTTTCTGTATCATATATAATTTTTTAAATATGATGATATCCTTCTCGTGGATAAGACGTGGGAAAAATCACAGAAAAAACTTGAATTATGGAGGTCTACCTTGGAGTCTAAAGGCCTTCGTTTGAGTAGAACTAAAATTGAATACATGGAATGTAATTTTAGTAGTAGTAGCTCTAGTGATAGAAATGTAACTATGGGTGATTAAATCATTAAAAGGTGTGAACGCTATAGATATCTTGGGTCTATTGTTCAAAGTGATGGTGATATTGATGGGGATGTTTTTAGTAGAATTCAAGTTGGTTGGTTGAAGTGGAGAAATTCTTCGGGTTTATTGTGTGATAGAAAAGTACCGCTTAGACTGAAAGGAAAATTTTATAAGATGGTGGTGAGACCTGCAATGCTCTATGACACTGATTGTGGCCTCTAAAAGAGAAGCATAAAACTAAGTTAAGTGTTGCTGAGAAGAGAATGATTTGGTGGATGATTGACTTTACAGTTAGAGACAAAATGCAAAATGAATATATCCGTGATAGGGTTGGTGTAGCTCTAGTTACAGGAAAAATTAGAGTGAGTCGTCTTAGATGATTTGGTCACATGAACCGTCGACCATCTGATAATCCGATTAGAAGAGTAGATTTCTTAGATTCGACTTACGTTAAGAAAGACAGAGGTAGACCTAGGATGACTTGGGCATATTGTATAAAAAATGATCTTAATTTATTAATATTAAATGAAAATATGTCACTAAATGTGACATAGTGGAGAAAAAGGATTCATCCAGCTGACCCCACTTAGTGGGATAAAGGTTTTGTTGTTGATGTTGTTGTTGTTGTTGTATATAATGTTGATAAACAACATATGTTTAGTTCTAACAATGATTTCCTTCTTCCAATTTGGATGATATCGGCAAGCTCATGGCAAATTTACATATCTATAGCCGTTGTATGCTTGCATTTTTGTATGCAAATTTGATGAAAATATTGAGCGATATTTTAAGTACACCCCTTTGGCTGCCACAATATTCACACATCTTTAAATCGTGGGTTTGCCTTGATTTTACTCTATTTTGGTTCTATGAAATTTGTTATTTACTTTCTGCTTTCGGCAGGATTTTTTATTTCTAGCTTAATTGCTTTTAAGGTTTGATTATTGCACATTATGCATTTTTTGGTTTTTACAGCCTGGTTTAGCTGAGGGAGAAGATGAAGAAATTGATAGAGTTATTTCTGATCTTAAAATCAAGTTCCTAAAACAGGTGCTACTATTCTTCACTGTCCTACTTTATGAAATTTATTATGTTTGTGACATGTTTGCATTTTTACTTTTCATTGAGCTTTTATTGTAGTCCAAGATACCATCTGAAGCACTTGTACATGTTAATGCATTTCTCTTATGTATAGCATTATGTATAGCCAATTTTTGTTATAAATAAAAGTTTAATTTGACTAATAAAACATGGCCAAATCAAAAGGCATCTTACTCTTTATCATTATACGATGTATAATAACCTTGATATACATGCATAAAGTAACTCTCTCTTGTTATTTATCATCATCGTTTCCATCATCATCATGAGCGTCTGCCTCCATATAGATAGATATCCGCTCAATGAAGAAATCTTGCTTCTCTTCTTGTTTGATCCAGTGGCATAAATCTCGTATAGTTTAATGTTGGTCTTTTAAAGTACCAAACTGATGTTCTTGCATTTATCTCTTGAAGGCGAGGAAGAGAAAAAGCGAGCTTTATAAATTAGAAAAGGCTCTTCAAGGAGTGAAAGAAGTTCAAGAGAGGTATACATATATCTATTGCTTCTATATTTTGCTCTTTAGGAATAAAATCTTTGAATGAAATTTTCTGTACCCATGCTTACAGGAACATCGAGCAGCTTGCCATGCATAAACTTATCGAAATGGCTTATAAAAGACTGATGGTAATCATCCCCACTCTTTTTTCTAAAGACTTTACATGTGTTTATTAGATTACATATTTTTTTAAACGAATGTCACTCAAATTCATGGAAAAATGATAAATTTTTGAAAAATAGTGCCTTCAGGGGTGAACCAAATAAATGATTAGATTTTCATCATCGTGATTTGTTAATAATGCGTTTTGATTAAAGAAATAGTCTTTCTACTATTTTGGGGTCATGGGTGATGGCCGAGTACATCAGCCCCTAAAACCTCATTCATTGGGTAGCCCGTTGATGCACAACTACATGAGATTATTATTTTTTTAAATATTCATGGAAGGTATTACCTAATTGAGTAAACTTATGTAACTGTAGGAATGAAAACTTTTGAGCAACTTATAAGTTACAACTCAACACATTAAATGTGGTTTATTTGCGATTGTCTTGGCATCAAGAATCTCCTAAGCACTTCCAATTTTATCTTGTTTTGGTTTTATGCTGTGATGTAGTCCTTCAGTGTACTGTTAGGTCCAAGTGCAGCTTAAAATCAAGGCAGTAATTTAACTAGAATTTTCTTGTGCGCTATTAAAATTTATCGGAATCTTCAATTATATTGTTTTTATTGCGATCTGTATGCTTCCAAAACTTTGCAACATAATTATTAGAAGTTTAATTTATTGTTCGGCCAATGGATGTCCCTTTCCAATAGTATCACATTTCACTTTTTTTTTTCTTTTGGACTTTTTATATTTATTTTTCAAGATGTGGAGTTTCTTAGTCCACCATCATTTAATTTACTGGCTATCTTGTTCTTGCATTGATTTGTCAAGTATAACAGGAAGTATCTGTAACCCATTTTGGCTTAGCCATGGACTAAAAGTGTAAAGTACCATCATAATTCTTTTTTCCATTTCATCTTTTCAGTTTTATGAGGAAATTCGTACATGATTTTGCATATGAAATTTGATGAATGTTATTCCTTGGTCGGGATTTTGGATTTTTGCTGTTGAGATATATGGAATTTTGGGTTTCTTATTTAAATTTATACTCATTTATTTTTCTATTATTATATTTGTAGTCTTTTTCTTATGTGTTTGTTGTATCTTTGATAAGTTGTAATTGTAGAATTATGTTTGCCTTAGAGTTGACTCTATATATTAAGAGGACTTATAATTTGAAGATTAAGGAATGAGAATTTCCATTTATGTTTTCCTTCATGGTATCAGAGACTCAACGATAGAGGTGTAAACGAACCGAACACGAACGAACAGAGCTCATGTTCGTGTTCGGTTGGCTTCAAATTAAGTGTGTTTGAAATAGGCTCGGGTTCAAAATTGTTTGTGAAGTTATTTTTTGTGTTCGGTTTGATTTGTTTGAATATGTTTGAAATATTTGAAATGTTTGAATTGTTTGAATTGTTCGAATTATTCGAAATCTTACAAATTTGTTTGTATTGTTTGAACTCTATCATAAGCTTAAACCTGTATAAATTAATGCTTAAACATATATGAATCATAACACAAATGCACAATAGCCGAAGCACAACTCACAATAAAGCCATAATATCATATCCCATCAATAAAAAATTTAGATATAGAGGCAATATGCTAGATTTCACTCCAAAAAATTTCAAAAACTAGGTTTCACTCAAAGAAACTAAATTAATCTCAAAGAAACATAAAAAAAATTAAGCTAAGCGATGAGCCCGAAGAAAAATATGAAATTATAGGATTTAATATAACCTAAGAGGCGAACCTTAATATCATATTATAATTTATATGATTTAATTTTTAAAAATATGATAAATTTTTAGAGTATAGAATTATTTTTAAAATATGCTAAATTATATATATATATATAATTTTTTAAACTATTTTATATTTTAAACAATAACGATTCGAACACGATCGAACAAATGAATGTTCGTGTTTGGTTCGTTTATAAACCGAACAAAAAAAATTGTTTGTGTTTGACTTGTTTGCTTATCGAACAAATCGAACACGAACTCCCTGACGAGCCGAACACGAACTGTTCGTGAACAACAAACTTTTTTGACAGCCTTACTCAGCAGTCATAACTTCTTTCAATGTATTTTGTGGAAAAGAAAAAGAGGAACATCTTACGACAGAGGTCACTGATCCTGAGCTCTTTGGTCCTCACCATCGTTCATGGAAGATCCAGGATCATACAGTCATGTTTTGGTCGATCAATTTTATGACCACAAAAAATTTACAGGACAACACAAGAGATTTAGGAAGCAACTCTTGAGACTTATTCAAGTACAAAAAACACTGCAGAATTGTTAGAGATTGAGACAAAACTACATGAGTTCTAACATGAAGAGTTAAGTGTTACTAAATACTTCAACACCATATCCATATACTAGTTACAATTATATTTGTGTGGTGCATATGTATGGAAGTGTCCTCAAGATGCATTGATGTATAAAAAACAATGGAGAAAAGAAGATCAAATTCTTGTTGGTTCTAAATAAGAACTTAGATGAGGTAAGAGGAAGAATTATGAGGATGAAGCATCTTCTTAACACTAGGGAAGCCTTTGTCGAAGTTCAAAGAGAGGAAAATAGGAAGAAACACATGATTGCAAAGTGTGGATTCATCTAACATAAAAGTTCTATTTTGTACCCATACAACTCTTATAATGAGTTAAAGACAGAAGAATCATCCATTGTGTAAACATTGCAAGAAACCTTGTCACACAAAGGACAAGTTTTGGAAACTACATGGAAAACCTACATATTAGAAACTAGGGCAAGGGAGGAAAGACCAAGACCGCAAGGCCCATGCTGACCTTTTCTGACGTTCAGCTGAACCTAGTCCCTTTGCTTACGAACAGTTGGTGGTATCGAAGAAATTTCTTTCGACCACATTTGAGGAGCTTATCAACTTAATTATATATCAAGGTGTAATGCCCTCCTCTTATCTCATTAACAATAAGAGATTTCGACCTTGGATAATAGATTAAGATACTTCTAATCACATGTCTAATCAAATTGCATAAATAATGTGAACAAAAGGTGTAATGCCTTCACCAAGTACAAAAACTTCACCTGCTCCAGATTTAAGATTTTTTAGACTTGCCAATGGATCTCACTATAAGATTGTTAGGAAATGAGAAGTGAAAGTCTCCAAAGATTTTCAGCTCTCTCATGCATTATATGCTCATCAATAGATTGCAACTTACTTTAAATCAGCAAGATTACTCACGACTTGATTTGCGTTATTAAATTTCACTTTAGTTCTCTTGACTTTCAGGTGGTAGATTCGAGGAATGTGATTAACAATGCTGAATTACATCAAATTCTATACCTGCTTAAGGAAAGTTATTCTCTTAACATTTGAGTACTTTCTTCACTATTTTTTTCCATGATCTTGAGTCTATTGAGTTAAGTTTTGTTATGCATTATTGTCGTTTCGGTCATCCCAATTTTCATTATGTTGTAAAATTGTATCCTCATATTTTTATTAATTAAAAAACAGAGGTTTATCAATATGAAACTTGTCAATTGCTAAACATATTCATCATATCTATCATTTGTCTCAGTACAAATCTTTATAACCATTCTCTATCATCCACAATGACATTTGGGGACCATCAAAATTGAAACCTATCAACGGAGCCAGATGATTTGTTTTCTTTATTGATGACCACACTACAATATGTTGGATATTCCTTACGAAGGAAGAATTTGAAATCACAAAAATTTTTTAATCCTTCGATAACATGATTTTCACTCAATTCCAATGCAAAATTCAGATTCTCTAAACAGATAATGCAAATGAGTGCTTCAATTCTATCTTTGGATCCTACCTTGCAAAAAATGGTATCATCCATGTGAGTTCATGTTTTGAAACATCTCAACAAAATGAAAAAGCTGAAAGGAAGAATACATCTTCTTGAGGCATCTAGGTCTATAATGCTCTCCCAAAATGTGCCCAAAAATTTATGGGGAGATGTGCTCACAACAACCTACCTCATCAATAGAATGCCAAATAGTTCTTGGATTCCAAGCCCCTCTTGATATTATGATGTATAAATACTCTCATGTCAAAAGCCTTCTCATCCAATCTTCCTCTAAAAATATTTGGTTATGTTTCTTTTGTTCACATTCATCAATCAAACTGCATAAAACTTAACCCAAAATGTATATTTCTTGGGTATTCTTCTAACAAAAATAGGTACAAGTACTGTTTTCTCATTACAAAAAATACTATAACTCCATGAATGTTACCTTATTTGAAAACCAATCGTATTATTCCAGATCTGATATTCAGGGGGATAGTCTAAGTGAATATCAGACTTGAGACTCCACTCTGAACACCATATCTAGAGTCATCACAATATGTTTTTCTTCCATCTAACCATTATTCTTTCCAAGATCCTTCTATTGTGAACTTCCGATCGGGGATTAAGAACAAGTAATGTTATGTCTATGCTAGGAGAAAGAAATCTGCTGAGCATGATAAAAAAAATATGCAACCGCAGGATTGTTCGTAATCAAATCTGAATTCACCCATCTCTGAGGTTCCAAGGGACGTGCAATTCAACAAAAAGGACAGAAAAAATGGCACAAATTATCCTATCCAGGAGTATGTTGCCTATGAGAAATTATCATCAACTTACAAAGCATTTGTATCTAATCATCAGTGTGCAGATATCCAAGCCAATTCATGAAAGCATTCTAAAATCCATAATGAAAAGGACAGTTGAAGAAGAGATCCAAGCATTTAAGCTAAATGACACACCAGTTGGATGTAAATTTGTGTTAAATGTTAAGTATATATCATATGGGAGCATTGAGAGGTTCAAGGTTAGGTTGGTGGCCAAAGGTTTTTCTCAATTTTATGGAATAGACTATAAAGAGACATTTAGTTCAGTGGCCAAATTAAAATACTATAAGAGTTCTTCTCTCATTGACAGTGAATAAAGAGCGGTAACTGCATTAATTTGATTTCAAGAATGTGTTTTTGAATGGACATTGAGAAGAAGTGCGTGACAATTTCCTTAGGACTGGAAGATGACAAAAATAAACATTAGGTTTGTAATAAAAAATTACTCTATGCTCTCAAACAATCGCCACGAGCTTGGTTCGATAATTTTTGTCAAGACTATAAAATCTAATGGGTGCATCCAATGTCATACATATCATACATTATTCATAAATCATTCACAATGAGGTAATATCATACATTATTCATAAATCATTCACAATGAGGTAAGAAAGTGATACTTTTTGTCTATGTTGATGATATGATCCTGACAGGTGATGACAAGAATATTAAAATAATTAAGGAGATTCTTACTACTAAATTTGAAATTAAGGATCTAGGAGCGTTGAGATATTTTTTTGGGCATTGAAGTGGCCAGGTCTAGGATGGATTTTGTGATATCCCCAAGGAAATAGATTCTAAATTGAAACCCATCGGGACTCCTATGAATTTCAACAAAAAAGTTATAGTGAGGGTGAAAAAATGTCACGGTGTGTGGAGCTAAAGTACTCCAAGTAGTTTTTAAGGCTAGCGCTTGGGCACTTGCGACGCTCAAGCTCCCCATGAAGGCGCGACTAAAGTGGAGCCAACGCTTAGGCGTTGGCTTTGGGTGCATATGAGTCCTCTATAGAGCGGGCATTACTCTTTTTCTCGAGAGACTGACATATAGGTGTTGGTCTATTGGCGTCTAGGCGCTCATATAGAGCGCGCAACACTTAGGTGCCAGGTTTGGGAGCCCAAGCACTCGGTGCGATTAGTACACCGGATTTCGATTTTTAAACCGATTTTGAGTGTCGAAAGGATGAGCTTGCTATTTCTTCTAATTTCTTTGACGAACATCTCGGTGAAGGTGAGGAGCGTTGAAAAGTAGATTCAACGTGATTTTTTGTGTCGGATCGAAGAGAGAACATTGTTGGTGTAAGTTTTATAAGTTTCTTTGTGTGAGTGTGAAGAAGAAACTTATTTGTCCTTCATAAAACTTTTTGAGTTACATATTGAGATTTGTGGTGGTGTGACTTTGTGATTTTTCTCTATTATTTTTTTTTTACATAAAATTCATGTATGCTTTTCTAGTTGTTTTGGTTGTACTTTCTTTAATTTTTTGTTCAATTTTCTTGAATCTTGTGATCCTATTTTGCGAATAAATTAGAAGGTGACTCTTTCGGAGCAGTTTCCTTATCAAACGGGTATCAGAGCGTGGTTCTATTCAAGTGAGAGCAATGAAAAAGAAACAATGTTCAAAGTGGAGAAGTTCAATGGGACGAACTTCGCATTCTAGAAGATGCAGGAGGATTTGTTGGATAAAAAAATGTACTTGCCACTACAAAGAATCACAAAGAAGCTTGAATCTATGCCTATGGAGGAATGAGAAGTGTTGGATCGAACGACACTGAGTTGGATTAGGTTGACACTTTCCTCATTTGTTGCTTTCAACAATGTAAATGAGAAAACTACGGTGGATCTGCTTTCTATAAGGTTTTTTTGATGAAAAAATTATTCAATATGAAGATGGTATAAGATAACTCAGTGGCAAAACATCTAAATAAGTTAAATACTGTGACGTGCCAGTTGCGTTTTGTGGGGATCAAGTTTGATGATGAGGCCAGAACACTGGTAATGCTATCTTCATTGTGGGAAAGTTGGGATCACTTGGTAGGACGGTGAATAATTATTCTTAGACCTCGAAGTTGAACTTTGATGATATCATGTGTTTAATGCTGAATAAAGTTGGCAGAAAAACAACAAACTGTTGAACCTTCAAGTTTTGTGTTGAATGCTGATACCAGAGGAAATAATCTGAGCAGAAATACTGACAGACAAATCCAAGTTTAAGGAGGCATTTGTCAAGCAGAGGAGAATGTTGGAACTACGATGAGGGCATTTCAAAAAGGACTGCAAAGCTCCAAGAAAAAGTTGATGGTGGAGGACAGGAAAGTTGTATTTCTACTAATGTCTCCACAGGTGAAATCCAAAATGACTCTCTGGTGTTATCTCTAGTCAACACTAAATCCTCTATCCATGAATCTTGGGTAATGGATTCAAGTGTCTTTTTTATGCTTGCCCAAGTAAAAGATATTTAAAAATTACACTTAGAATGATCTAGAGAAGGCTTATCTAGGAGATAACAATGTATGCAATATAATTGGAAAGGGTGATTTTGATATCAAGTTGTCGAATGGAACCGTCTGGAAGCTTACTGAAGTGAGACATGATCCACGTTGGAAGAGAAATATTTTCTCTGTGAGCCAGCTGACAAAGTCAGGACTCATGACTACTTTCACAAGTGATTGTGAAAGGTGACCAAGGGGGCATAATTGATGACTCATAGCAAAATGTATCATTTTTTTGACGAATGAAATAATTGATTTCATTGATGTGGTTGGAACCAGAGTGAATGCAGTTCTGTGGAATTGTAGGCTTGGCCGTATGAGCGAGAAAAATATAAAGTTCTTACTTTCAAAAAATAAGTTTCAATGTTTGAAATCAGTTGATCTGGATTTCTATGAAAATTGTATATATGACATGAAAAAGATTTCTTTTTCTAAGAGCAGGTCAATTGTGAAATCAAAGAAACTGAAGTTAGTGCATACTGACATATGAGGTCCTACTCCAGTTCAACCCATCAAAGACTCGCTATTTTGTCACATTCATTGTTGATGACACAAGAAAATATGAGTTTATTTCTTAAAGTAGAAATCTGGCGTGTTTGAAGCTTTTAAGAAGTGGAAGACTATGGTAGAAAGTGAGACAAACTTGAAGTTGAAGTGTCTCGGATCAGATAATAGGGGTGAGTACCGTGATCAGAAGTTCAAGAGTTTATGTGCTACAGAGGGGTCAAGCATGAGTTCATGTTCCCAAGGACACTACAACAGAATGGTGTGGCTGAGTGCATGGACAAAACAATCATGGAGCGTGCTAGGAGCATAGGGCTGCTTGCAGGCTTACTAAAACAGTTTTGAGCTAAAACAGTTAACACTATAGTTTATTTGATAAATTGTAGTCCATCAGTACCTTTGAAGGAAGGCTTAGTTGAAGAAGTCTGGATTGACAAAAATATGTCTATCTCATTTAAGAATATTTGAGTGTTCTGCATATGTACATGCTTATTATAGAGGCAGATGTGGAGAAAATCAAGGACTTCAAGAAACAATTATCAAGTGAGTTCAAGATGAATGATATAGCTCCAACTAGAAAGATTATCGGGATGAGAATGAGTAGGTGCAGGAGTGCAGAAACATTGAAGTTGTCTCAAGCAAATTACGTTGAGAAGATCCTACAGAGGTTCAACATGAGTGAGGCGAAACCAGTTAGTACTCCCTTAGATAGTCACTTCAAACTATCTAAGAAGCTATCGCCAAACTCTGAAGCAGAGCAAGCACGGATGGAGATAACTATGTATGCTTCAACAGTTGGGAAGTTTGATGTATGCGATGATTTGTACCAGACCAGATATTGCATATGCTTGGGAGTAGTCAACAGGTATATTGACAATCCATGTAGGCATCATTGGGAGGTGGTAAAGTGGATTCTCAGGTATTTAAGAGACTCGACGAACAAGGAACTTTGTTATGAAAATACGAAGATTAATCCACAACGATTCGTAGATTCACAGATCTAACAGGAGATGTGGATAGTAGAAGTACGACGGGGTATATCTTCACATCGGGGAACACAAAAGTGAGTTGGGTTTCTAAGTTGTAGAAGATTGTTTCACTTTCAATTACGGAGGTCGAATATATTAGTATCATTGAGATTAGCAAGGAGCTGATTTGGTTACAAAACTTCATGACAGAATTGGGCAAGGAGCTCAGGATTGAGAACTTTTTAGTGACAGTATGAGCGTGATTCATCTTGCTAAGAATGCTGCTTTTCATGCAAGGACGAAACACATCCAACACATGTATCATTTCATTCGATTTTTTCTAGAAGATGGATAATTATATCTGGAAAATATACATACAGCTGAAAATCCTGCGGATATGTTGACGAATGTGGTGACTTTTGAGGAACATAATTTGTGCTTGGCTTCGGTTGAGTTTCATGATGGTTGAGACCGGGGGTGTGCCACACCACGGTACGTGACCACGATACGTGTCTATGAAGACGATTCAAATGGAGGTGCAGGTACAGAGGACTTGCGCTCGGTGCTTTGTCTACAATTGGGAGATTGTTTCGGTGTGGAGCCAAAACATTCCAAGCAATAAGCGACAACCGTGGGCGTTAAAGTTCCCCATAAGGGTGTGGCTAGAGTGGAACCGACGCTTAGGCGCCTGTTTTGGGCGGCCCCCAAGCGTTCATTTCTGGGCGCCATTACAAAGCGCTTGGCGCTTAGGTGCCAATTTTGGGCACCTACGCGCTGGTGCTATCAATACACGAGATTTCGGCTTTTAAGCCGATTTCGAGCATGGAAAGGATGAGCTCGCTATTTCTTTCTTCTGTTTTCTTTGGCAAGCATTCCGGCGAAAGTGAAGAGTGTCAAAGAGGTGAATTTTGGTGATTCAACGTGATTTTTTTTTTGTCAGATCCGGGAGGGAATGTTGTTGCTACAAGTTCTGTAAGTTTCTTCGTATGAGTGTGGAGAAGAAACTTGTGTGAACTCTTTAGAAAACTTTCTGAATTACATAGTAAAATTTGTGGTGGCGTGACCGTGGTTTTTCCTTGTTTTTTGGTCTTTCCCATGTAAAATTCCTGTGTTTTTGGTTGTTTTGATTGTGCATTATTAAATATTTTGTTCCAATTTTCTCTAGTTTTGTGATTATATTATGCGGTGAAATTAGAATGTGACTCTTTCGGAGTAGTTTCCTTGTCAAAAAATGCATAAGTGGATTATATTAAAGAAGTAGTCTTTCTACTAATATCAACACAGGTGAAATCCAAACTGACTGCCAAGTGATATCCCTAGTTAGCATTAAATCCTCTATCCATGAAACTTGGATAATGGATTCAAGTACCTTTTTCATGCTTGCCCCAATAAAAAGATATTTAGGAACCACACTTAGAGTGCTCTAGAGAAGATTTATCTACGAGATAATAATATATGCAATATAATTGGAAAGGGTGATGTTGATTAGCACTAAATCCTCTATCCATGAAACTTGGATAGTGGATTCAAGTATCTCTTTTCATGCTTGCCCCAATAAAAAGATATTTAAGAACCACATTAGAGTGATCTAGAGAAGATTTATCTACGAGATAACAATATATGCAATATAATTGGAAAGGGCGATGTTGATATTAAGTTGCCGAATGAAACAGTCTGAAAGCTTACTGAAGTGAGACATGTTTCAAGTTTGAAGAGAAATCTTTTCTCTGTGAGCAAGCTGACAAAGTCATGACTCATGACTACTTTCAAAAGTGATTGTGAAAGGTGACCAAGGGGCATTAGTGATGAATCAGAGCAAAAATGAATATATCATTTATTTGACCAATGAAATAATTTATTTTATTGATGTGACTGAAACAAGGGTGAATGCAATTCTGTGGCATCGTAGGCTTGGCCATATGAGCGAGAAAAAAATATGAAGTTCTTACTTTCAAAGAATAAATTTCAGTGTCTGAAATTAATTGATTTGGATTTCTATGAAGACTGTATATATGACACACATAAGATTTTTTTTTTTAAGAGCAAGTTAGTGGTGAAATCAAAGAAATTGGAGTTAGTACATACTGACATATGGAGTCCTACTCCAGTTCAACCCATTGAAGGCTCTCACTATTGTCACATTCATTGACGATCACACGAGAAAGTATGAGTTTATTTCTTAAAGCAAAAATCTGACCTGTTTGAAGATTTTAAGAAGTGGAAGACTATGGTAGAAAGTGAGACATACTTGAAGTTGAAATGTCTCAGATCAGATAATGGGGGTGAGTACCGTGGTCAGAAGTCCAGGAGTTGTTGGGCTACAGAGGGGTCAGACATGAGTTCACTGTCCCAATGACACCGCCACAGAATGGTGTGGCTGAGCGCATGGACAAAACAATCATGGAGCGTGCTAGGAGCATAAGACTGCTTGCAAGCTTACCAAAACGGTTTTGAGTTGAAGCAGTTAACACTGCACTTTATCTCATAAATTGTAGTCCATCAGTACCTTTGAAGGAAGACTTAGTTGAAGAAGTCTGGAGTGAAAAAAATATGTCTATCTCATTTAAGAATATTTGAGTGTTGTGCATTTGTACATGTTTATTATAAGGGCAGATATGGAGAAAGTCAGGGACATGGAGAAACAATTATCAAGTGAGTTTGATATGAAGGATTTATATTCAACCAGAAAGATTATCGGGATGAGAATAAGTAAAGACAAGAGTGCAGAAACACTGAAGTTGTCTCATGCAAAGTACATTGAGAAGATCCTACAGAGGTTCAACATGAGTGAGGCGAAATCAGTTTGTACTCTTTTAGATAGTCACTTCAAATTATCTAAGGAGCTATCGCCAAACTCTGAAGCAGAGCAAGCACAGACGAAGATAACTCCGTATGTTTCAATAGTTGGGAAGTTTGATGTATGCGATGATCTATACCAGACCAGATATTGCATGTGCAGTGGGAGTAGTCAACATGTACATGGGCATTCCAGGTAGGCGTCATTAGGAAGCGGTAAAGTGGATTCTCAGGTATTTAAGGGGAACGGTCAATAAGACACTTTGTTATGAAAATGCAGAGATTAATCTACAGGGATTCGTAGATTCAGATCTGATAGGAGATGTTGATAGTAGGAGATGTACAACAGGGTATATTTCACATGGGAAAACACAAAAGTGAGTTGGGTTTCCAAGTTACAGAAGATTGTTGCACTTTCAACTACGGAGGTCGAATATATTAGTATCACTGAGGTTAGCAAGGGGATGATTTGGTTACATAACTTCATGGTAGAATTTGGCAAGGAGCAGGGGGCTGAAAAACTTTTTAGCAACAATATGAGTGCGATTCAGCTTGCTAAGAATGCTGCTTTTCATGCAAGGACGAAGCGCATCCAACACATGTATCATTTCATTCGATTTCTTCTAGAAGATGGACAATTATATCTGGAAAAGATACATACAACTGGAAATCTTGCGGATATGTTGACGAAGGTGGTGAATTTTGAGAAACAGAATCTGTGCTTGGCTTCAGTTGAGTTTCATAATGGTTGAGACCAAGGGTGAGCCACACCACAATACGTGGCCAAGATACATGTCTATGAAGACGATTCAGATGGAGGTGCAGGTACAGAGGATTTGTGCTCGGTGCTTTGTCTTTAAGTGGGAGATTATTACGGTGTGTGGAGCCAAAACATTCCAAGCAGGAAGAGACAGTCATGGGTGCTCATGCGCCCAATAAGGGTTTGGCTATAGTGGAGTGACACTTTGGCACCTGTTTTGGGCTTGGCGCCCAGGCGCTCATTTCTGGGCACCGATACATAGCGCTTGGCGCTTACGCGCCAATTTTGGGCACCTAAGCTGCTGGTATTTTTAGTACATGGGATTTCGATTTTTAAGCCGATTTTGAGCATGGAAAAGGATGAGCTTGTTATTTCTTTCTTCTGTTTTCTTCGACAAACATTCCGGTGAAGGTAAAGAGTGTCAAAGATGTTGATTTTGGTGATTCAACGTGATTTTTTTTTTGCGTCGGATCAGAGAGGGAATATTGTTGGTACAAGTTCTGTAAGTTTCTTCGTGTGAGTGTGGAGAAGAAACTTGTGTGAGTTATTTATAAAACTTTCTGAATTACATAGTGAAATTTGTGGTGGTATGGTTTCGTGTTTTTTTCTTGTTTTCTGTTTTTTTCCACGTAAAATTCTTGTGTGTGTTTTGGTTGTTTTGATTGTGCTTTATTAAATATTTTGTTCGGTTTTTCTCTAATTTTGTGATTCTATTATGTGGCGAAATTAGAAGGCGACTCTTTCGGTGTAGTTTTCTTATCAAAAAATGCATCAGTACTTGAACAATCTAAATGAAGGTTATTTAGAGATTCTGTATAAAATATTAAGAATTTTTAAGAAGACTCCTGAAAGTGTATTATTTCTTAAGCAATTTGACAACTGAATTATAGAGGTGTATATTGATGTTGGCTGAGCAGGAGAACCTACAAACAGAAGATTCACCTATAGTTATTGTTCTATGTATGGGGAAGTCTATTTATATGGAAGAGCAAGAAGCAATCATGGCCTCTAGAAGAAATGCAAAATTTGAGTACCAGACTTTTGCTTTAGGAATTTTTGACCCATAGAAATATTTTGTGACAGCAGGCCGCTGTCAATATTGCAAAGAAATTTGTACAACATGATAGGACCAAACACATTCAGATTTATAGATATTTTATCTCTGAGAAGGTCAACGGAGGCGTTATTTACTTAATTTATATTCTGACTCATATTTAAGTTGCTGATGTCTTCAAGAAATCTCTACCTCCAAGCAACTTCACGGATTTGAACACCAAGCTAGATCTCTACAATCTATGACCTAACTTGAGGGGTAGTATGGAATTCTAGTATGGAGTTCTATGTTTTCTATATAAATTTATCTTCATTTATTCTCTATTTTTTTGTTTGCAATTTTTTTTCTTGCGTGTTTATTGTATCTTTGGTAAGTTGTAATTTTAGGAATTATGTTTGACGTAGAGTTTGCTTTTTATGTAGTGAGATAAGTTGTAATTTGAAGATTGAAGGAATAAGAGAATTCTTCCTCTCTTGTTTTCCTTCAAGATGTTCAAAATCATGCACCCAAAATTAATTTTTCAATTTACAAACTTTTAATTTAGACTACTTGTTTTTGTACGTGAAAATTAAAAATATGAAGGATTTGACGATTGATAATTCAGTAGTAGTCTTACAAAAATGATACAGGGAAATTTAGAAGTATGAAAATAACACGTTTGATTGATGATCATACTGTAATCGAAAAATATGCTGTTATAAATTTGAGAAATAATTCAACTACCCGATCAAACCAAATACTAAAATTAGAGAATATAATATGAAATGTTAAGATACCACTAAATTAAACTTGGAGTCATGACGTTTCAAGGAGCTAACTTCGCTTTAAGTTTCTTTCTCCAATTGAACTGGGAGAATGCTAGAAGGAATTGTATCCACAAAGTTGAAATCAAACTGAAATACCTTTTTTGTGCAGAGCCTAATTTTTATAATCATCGAACCCTCCCTCCCTTCCCATTTTAATAATTAGAAGAAAAATCAATGGCCTGTACAAAATGAGCAAATTGCGAAAACTCACATAAAAGCAGTAATTGCATCAGATAGCTCCACAAGTAAGGGATGCAAGGACCAGACTAAGCGATCAAATCACAAGGAAGCTAAAATTGGAGTCATCTAACATTGTCAAACCTTGAAACATAGCTATAATTGGAGAAAATTCTCTAAAAAAATTGCAAAGGGTCGAAATTGAAGGCTAGAAATGTGGAAATTTCCTAAGAAAGGGATAATTAGGAACCTGGAAACCCATAATTAGAGTAATGCAAGAGAACCTCGTGAACTTCGAGGAATTGTTTAGTTGACATTCATCAAATAGAACAAAACATAACAATTTTATTTTCTATAGTAAATGCATTAATCATCAACTATAGAATTGCCTTTACACTTTATTAAAATTAGAACAATTGGCATCCAACCAAAACCCGAGGAAACTACAAGGCAGCCAAATTGCAGGGAAGCTGAGACAGATGCAACTGCAGAATGTCAGGAAATCTCATAACCGATCACAACAGAAGCCGAGACTGAAGGCAGGGAACAAGGAAATCCTTTACCAGAGGGATAGTAGGTATCCAGAAACCTTCTAACTGAAGCGACTCAAAGGAACCATATCACCACACCTGCCTCCAACCAAACTTGATGCCACTTATATGATTAGCCAGTCGTGTGCCAAAAGTGGAAAGGGGAGATATATTTCTAGCATGAAAATTTGTGCTACATAGTTCCATGAGTTAGTTTCGAGTTGCTTTTCCTTAAATTTATGCTGCTGTATATATATTTTTTTTAAATCCGTATATGAACTGTTGCTTGAAAATGTTTAGTTTTTTTATTAAAGATCAGAGCTATTATGTGCTTAAAATCATCAGAGTTAATCTCTGTGTCAGGGTGGTCGAGGAAGCCATGGTTCAAGCCATAAAAGCAGTGTCAGCAAGATTTCAAAGCAACTCGCCCGAGACTTTGCAAAACGAACTTTAATCAGATATAATAAGTTTGAGGAAACTGGTCAGAGCTGCTTTAGTGAACCTCCACTGCGAGATGTGCTGTTCTCAGCATTGCAGCACTGTATCGAATCAAGATATTCCGAAGGTATTAGCTGTTTCTTATATATCTAAAACTTTTGACATAATCATATTACCATCTTAATGTTAAGATTTTTCAAATAATGTCATGATATATCCTTATTTTCATTATCATTTTTTACTGGTTTGTACTTGAATTACTCGTCAAAATCATTCTTTAATTACTGCTTGTAGTTCTGTCTCTTCAGGTTTGGCATCAAACAACGTTGACAGAAATGGACCCAAGTCTGAGAGGGCTCATTTCATTTCATTTCAAGGCCCTTCTAACATGGCGGATCAAGTATTTGTCAAAAATGACCCATTTTCTAATAGAGGGAAGAAAAAAGAGGCTTTACTTGATGACGTTGTCACAAGTGCTGCTTCAAGAGCTGTTTCAACTCCTTATAATATGGTTCCTGTTGGATCAAAATGGAAGAAAACTGATAAAGATAAAGATCATAGCAGAGATGTACTACTAAAAACCCCAGGTGCTAAAGCCGGTCGCCCCTCGTTAAGCGGCAGCAGAGGTGAACGTAAAACAAAGACAAAACCAAAGCAAAAGATTGCCCAATTATCAACATCTGGAACCGGTCTCAGCAGGCCTTCTGAAACAAGCTTATTAAATTCGGGGCGGCCATCTTCTGGAACTGCTAATAATGGAGGCATCAATATTAGCAGAATTGAATCAAAACCATCCAACAATGTTTCTTCAGAGTTGTCTAAAGATTTAGAAGACTCCATTTTCACAAGCTTGCCTCTTAGTGGAATGATCATTGATGAATTGGATGTAGCTGCTGGGCTGGGTGGACAGGGTCAGGACATTGGGTCCTGGCTGAATGTTGATGAAGATGCGCTGCAGGATCATGATTTAGTGGGCTTACAGATTCCCATGGATGATCTCTCAGAATTGAAATTGAATTTCTGAAGAAAGATTTTATCTCCAGCCGGCCTCTTTGTGTATACTCTTGGAATCTAGAACAGGATATTAGAGCCCCTTCTCATAGTTCTACATACTAACATTCAAAGTGTTAGAATTTGTAACCAACCTGCCTCCACCACCCCTTTTTTTCTTTTATTTATTTATTTTTACTCCATTGCAAAGTTTTGGAATGTTGATTTCTCCTTCATTTGATGTGAATTTATGTCGCTGTATCAACTTGTAATCCTGATTAAACATTTATCCCATTGAAATGATTTCTACTCAAATTCTTATGTGAATATCTTTGTAGTTTGACTAACCTTTTTTTCTTCACTGCCACTGGTTTATGAGAGTGTGTTTAGATGTGTGGATGTAATATGGCTTGATAATTCTTTCAATCTTCAAAGTTTATATTTAAGTCATAATTTAATAAAACAATTGAAGATAGCTTAAAAGTAGTGAAATATGTTATCTTTAATCAAATGTTGGAGATATTCTCAAGATGAATTTTTTTCAAAAATATTTATGATTCATGTTTGAAAGACATGATTAATTTAACATCATTGTGAAATATAAGTAATAAAATAATCGTATGTGTATGGTAAAAATGCTTATTAATAAATTTTAATTTTATTTTAGAATATAATAATGTGAAATCTAAAATTTTCTAAAAATCAAGTCATTGAACAAAACCAAAATACCTTATTTTTATGAAATACATGCATACATGACATTCATCAAAATGTACATAAAATAATAAATAGATTATTAGAAAAATAAATAAAATTATAGGTTATAGAAATATAGAGACGCTGATTATAATAAATTTATTTGAGTCTATAAATTTATTTTACAGAATTAAATTTCCTCGAATTACTAATGTAAATATGTTGATGTGGCAATAAACTTGATTTTAATTTATTTAATATTCTACGAGAAATTGCAATCATGTTATTGATTGACCGGATCGTTAGCATTCATTACAATCATTTGTCATAAACTTGATTTTGAGCATTAATTGTACAATATTTAGTACAACCCTAAATAAAGTAAATATAACAGTTGATGTGGCATTTTCTAAATTAAATAAATAACTATTTAAAAATAAATCAATTTAAGAAACAAATTGAAAATATTAACTATATAAAAATTACTTGCCTCAAACTACAATACATATTATGCTTTGAATACTTTGCAGACTCCATCAAATCTTCATTTATATTTCTTTTACAGAGACATTGTATCATAGTACTGTATCTATAATTTTAACAAAAATAAATAAAAATGTTAAAATTATTATAAAGTACTATAGATGACAAAAAAAAATCCGAGAAAATCTAACTAATCAAAATTTTGAAAAAAAAAAAAAAAACTAAACCTACTCAACCAAAATTTAATTTTGTTTAAATAGGTCTTATCAATACAAATACAACTACTATCAACAAAATCAATGTTTCACAGTATATATGTGGTTGTAGCTAGCAAATGTTATAATGACAGGAAACACAAACATGTACATGGAACCCTACAAAGATAAACAATCAACATAAAAAACACAGAAAATCAAGCCAACATGAGAAATCATCACAAACACAAAATTAGAGTCAAAATTACTATAAAACTCATGATTATTCTTAATTGATAATTTCTCTCGAAATCCATGGATGCAACTAAATACCTGGATTGCACCAATTATAAAATCTTCAACAAATTTTTACCTCCAGACATGAAATGGTTGTGGGTGAGATCTCAGTTGCGTTGCGACGGTATATCATGTCATCAAAATGAAAAATTTTAGAGTTCTTACTTGTAAACGAAAGTTTCACAGTTTTAACTAAGTTCAAATCAGAAGGAATAAAAGGGGACAGGAACAGGACTGAGAATATGCACAAAACCAACTATAGTGAGGTTGAGATCATCTATATAAAGGAAAGAATAAAACTAAATTGGTAACTATTCATACAAATTTATCAAGCTCTAGGATAACACGTTCTTCCTTTTTTTCGTAGAAACTCTGGAATTTCGAATGTGGTTTCGTTGGCGAGAGACATTAAAATTCTATAATTTGAAAGTGTTTTTTACATTATTTATCTATTCATGCAGAAGTGGATCAGCTAATGGAGTAATTGGAAGTAGTAAGACTGAGAACAATTCTCAGATCTGTGGTAATAGCTCTCGCGTGATGCCCAGGAATGAACCGGAGAATGGCTCTTTTCCTAATGATAGAAGCAATCGCATTACTGGACTTGACAAGGAGAGGATCATGGCTAAGGGAAGCAACAAGTAAGCATTGTTTAATGTGTTTGTTTCATTGTTTTCCATTAATTTTTTTCAGTATTTCTATCTCCTGATGTATTGTCTTACGAAAGCTAAATTAGCTAGATATATGAAGTTATACTTCATTATAATATTGTGCAGTGGTTGAATACATTTTACCCTGCACTGTCTTTGTAGAAGATAACTATATGTTTTTTTTTGGTCTTTTTACTATGTTCTACCAAGTCTGAATCTCATTTTATGCTTTTCAGTCTGTACATAGTAATGTATTAGAGCATTCTTTCCATTGAATTTACCGGTTTATGTTATTCTAACTTTTGCCATTATTGTTTATTCTTTTCTAATTTCTATTTATTAGAACTTGAGTAGTAGGCATCTCTTCCTAACAATTTATGGATGGATTATATGCTTTCTTAGAAATTAATCAAAGATTTATTATTTCAAGTTGGCATGAAATAAAAGTAGTATCTGTTTAGCTAGTTGAGAATTGTTACTTCTTGTAAGCTGTTTTAGATGCTAATGCCATCTTTAATAGAATTCGTTCACCCTATGAATCTGATTATTACCTAATATAGAAAGTACAGTTGCGCCATAAACTCAAATATTAGAAAAAATGTGAAAATTCTCTGATTTGTCTTGATTCGATTAGATTGAATTTCTTTCTTAAGTTTTTTCTAGTCCATTACCCAGTTAGTCTAGAATTCCTTACTTGAATTTCAGGTTAAATAACCGTGAGGATTCTCAACCAGAAAGTGAAAGTCCTCCAATAAAAGGAAAAGCCTCTAGGGCACCACGAACTGGTTCTGGTATTTTGGTCGGTGCACCAAATTATCCACGTTTATCTGGTGCCATTGAAGGTTGGGAGCAGCCACCTTGTTTGAACAAAGTGCAGACTTTGAACAGCCCTGTCAATCGAAAGCGTCAATTGCCTACAGGATCATCATCACCACCTGTTACTCAATGGGTGGGTCAACGTCCCCAAAAGATATCCCGCACAAGGAGGGCAAATGTAGTCTCTCCTGTCTCAAATTTTGATGATGTTCAGGGTTTTTCTGAAGTTTTTGTTCCTCCTGATGTTCCAACAAGGCTATCTTCTGTGGATTCTGGCAGTTCTTTAAACTCGAGGGTGGCTGCTAATGGCAGTCATCAGTTGAAATTAAGACTTGAGAATGTTCCTTCTCCTGCTGGATTGTCAGAGAGTGAGGAATCGGGTTTTATCGAGAATAAAAGAGAGAAAGGAGGTGGCAATGGTGAGGAAGAGGATGGGCATCCAAATTTACCTCTTAAAGTGTCAGATTTTACTTTACCTTCGAAAAAGAACAAGATTCGTCCAAAAGAGGAAATTGGAGATGGTGTGCGGAGGCAAGGCCGTAGTGGTCGAGGGTCAAATCAGTCAAAAGCATGCTTGTCATTAACAAAAGAAAAGCAAGAGAACGCTGACACAATTAAGCCAATAAAAAATGGCCG
>NEWO01000002.1:9905674-9949075 GCA_003013225.1 Phalaenopsis aphrodite | reverse complement strand
AAGAGAGGAAACACAACAAACATGTACATGGAACCATACAAAGATAAAAAAATCAACATAAAAAACATAGAAAATCAAGCCAACATGAGAAATCGTCACAAACACAAAATTAGAGTCAAAATTACTATAAAACTCATGGTTATTCTTAACTGATAATTTCTCTCGAAATCCATGGATGCAATTAAATACCTAGATTGCACCAATTATAAAATCCTCAACAAATTTTTACCTCCAGACATGAAATGGTTGTGGGTGAGATCTCAGTTGCGTTGCGACGGTATATCATGTCATCAAAATGAAAAATTTTAGAGTTCTTACTTGTAAACAAAGGTTTCACAGTTTTAACCAAGTTCAAATCAGAAGGAATAAAAGGGGACAGGAACAGGACTGAGAATATGCACAAAACCAACTATAGTGAGGTTGAGATCATCTACATAAAGGAAAGAATAAAACTAAATTGGTAACTATTCATACAAATTTATCAAGCTCTAGGATAACGCGATCTTCCTTTCTTTCGTAGAAACTCTGGAATTTCGAATGTGGTTCCGTCGGCTAGAGACGAGCTCGTGCGCCTACTGTTGCCACGGTGGTCAGCACCACCGCCCAGCTGTGTTCCCTGCAGATCCCATTGCAAGATAATATCATTTAGAAAGATACACATACATACCAATGAATTCTTATATATTTTTATATATCTAACATGCAAAGTTGAATTTTTGCATACATGCCACCTTACCCATGCATGGAAATGTGTGTTTCACTCTTTAAAAGTTAAAATAGCTGTATTGTTTATCTAATATGAATGACTGGCATAAATTTAAAAAAGCTAAGTTTAGGTGTTAGATATGCAAATACATAGGAATTCGGTGGTATGTATGTAAATGGACTTATAATTTAACAGTAAAGCAAAATGAAGTGGCTAAGTGCACGGAGAGTGCAGAGGATTGATTTAATACCTGGGAAGTGCGGCTATCTGTTTCTTCCTGGCGTTTGAAGCCTGTTGCAATAAGGGTTATGCTCACCTGAATGAAGATTGGTGGGTTATTCTTTAGCTCTGAATCTGATATGGTGGTTCCTAAGAAAGCTTGCACTTGACATACATGCTTATCATAAATAATAAATCTATTCTTATTTTCATAATGATTTTTTTTTTTTTTTTTTTTTTTTTTTTTTCTGAAACATATTTTCTACTTGAAAGCCAAAAGAGCTATTAAATTATGAACTTCTACTAAATAATCTAACAATATTTAGTAGCATAAATGTTAAGAGATGAATCAGTAGTATAAACATTATCAGATTATTTAATAAAAGTTCATAATTTAAGCAAAACTAGAAGAATGAAATTAGAGCGCCTTACCATTATACACATCCGGCCTTAGTACTTGAGGGATGGACTAATTAATTTTACATGTTACCAACCTAAAACGCATAATCAATGCTGATCTACAACCTTAGAACAATTTGTTGATGAATTTTGACAAATTTTTAAAAAGAAATAAATATTAATCAAACATGATAGGGGAAAAAATGACTTCAATAAACCTCGCTGAAAGAATTACCTCTGCATACTTTAAAATGAAATTAAATTAAATCAAATTGCTTCAGAAGCCTTCTGATAAATGCCTAAAAATACACATTTGTATTGAGTGCTCCTACACTAATAAAATAATGAATCGTTTATCTTAATAGACAGATTATTTGAACATCATACTAATTTTTGTAGTGAAATTTAATAGTTTCAGTTTTTCAATGGGATGTATGATTGAACAAAAATAGTTTATGTGAAACAACACAAAAATCTTCCCTTTTTTTCACTAGGGTTTAGTGGACAATTGTCAAAAGAAAAAAATGCATTTCTCAACATTTTCCATGTAAATTCAATCGCCTATTAATAATAGAGCAACCAAACACCTATAATGATATTTTGCCAGTAAAATGTCTTTGCATCCTCTCCAATTCCATCAAACCAAACAACCTTAAAATTTCAGGTTAAAACTATCAATTCTCTTGAGCCTTTCATAAATCAGCAACCTATATGACTTTAAGAACTTACAAAATTATTGGATTTACAGATGCATCCAATGCATCAAATGCACAATATATTCAAGGTTGCTATCGGAAAAGATGATAACCGTAATTTTTGATACAAGGATTCTTCCAAATTACATGAAATTATATACATGAATTGACAATATTTATAAGGTATTTGACGAATTGTTTTGGGAATTAATTAGACAAAACCAGATGTTTAAGTGAGATTGTAAATGTTATTCAATCATCCTCAACTATTTTCCCTGCTTATGAATGATTAATTTCTTAAAAACTTATTATACTTAATTCAAAAATAACTTCCATTGCATAAGTAAAATCAACTCTCCTCAGCGTAAATAAATTTCAGAGCATGATGAACAATATTTAAAATGAACTTGCTATAATGCAAATAATGTCTCTAACATCTCAAAGACTGAACAATGACAAAAACTTCAATCATATCCAGACTACGCTATTTTGCTTTATTCAACTCTCACTGAAAAAGATGAGTGATATTTGTCTTCAGTAAGGATATTACTTATGTCCATGCGGAAAATATCACAGGTCACTTTACAAATTCCAGAAAAGTAAAGGAGTTCCAAGATAGGAGATGTTATTAGGATCTTGATTTGATCAATGGATTTCTGAGAATTAGTCATCCAAACAAATTTCTCCTTGAGAAGATCAATAAGAGAAACTATAATGGAGCTAAATTCTTCTATGAATCTACTATAGAATGTAGACAACTAATAAAAACTACACAAACACTAACAAAGCAATGATAGACTTAATTTTCTTAAGCTTTGGATGGCTGCTAGTTGATGAAACCATAAAACCTAAGCAAGTTGCTATTTTAAATGTAAAGAGAGTTTTTAAGGTTAATGTATTATTTTTTTTCTCTTAACTCGATCAAGGCAAATCTAGATAGTGAAGGTGTTATCTCTTATTAGAATTGAAGATCAAAATCTAGTCAAAATGGACAGCATCAACTTACCATTGAAAAACTTAATAACAGAATTCATATGCCTTTCTGATTGTTGGGTGATGAGATTAAACCACGGACACAGATTTGAGAGATCCACAACAAAATTTTGAACAGAAGCCCAAAAAATATGAAAATCATAGAAACCACATGATTTAATGTAAAAAATCCCAAGAACGAGAAAAAAAATCACAGATCCACACCAAACAAAAACCACTATAATTGCACAAATTATACTACACTCAAGCCTCTCTATAGCTTGGAACTCAATAACACTCTCTCTCCTTTTGCACAAAAGAAAATCAAAATTCAATACACTCTGATTGGCTAAACTGAAACTTTAAGCAGATAACTGTTCAAATTTGGTTATTGACGTCGCGGCATGCGATAATGACGTTGCGACACTCCATAGGGGCATTGACTTTTGGACTCTGCAGTATCCTGCTCTCGAGTTATAAACTTGGACTGATGCTGCAACGTTGTCTTCCAGACGTTGGGGTGTTGCTTGGTGCTATAGCACTGCTAGCTCGATGCCAAGGCACTGTATACGGGGAAAAAAAAATTCGGGGGCGACTCTTCCAAACCCAATATAGGGGAGACCCCTTACCCTCCAACAAACTCGCCATCAAACTTGATGCATGAAATTGAGAGCTCCGAATGAACAACACGATCAAGATCCACATAATAACACTGATGCTAGGAACATTAGTGAACCAAAAAGGCATTACCAATCAATGATAAAGTTCATCTCATGTCTTAAAAATTTCTTTCCATTGATCACTAAATCCGAGTCTAAACTATGTGTGCACGTTTATAAGATCTATCTTAGAAAAATATTAAGGATTTAGATATCAAATCAAGCAAGTCATTAAGATTAGGTATATAAAACTTATAAATGATAGTGATCTGGTCTAAAGTCTTGTTGTTAATACCCATTTTCCAAGAATCATCTTTCCTGAGTATCGTTAAAATAAGAACATGTGATTAAAGTTTCATCAAGAAGACCTTTCCCAAGTAACTCATATACTTGTTTCTTAAGTTCAACATACTCAATCGGTTCATCATAAGAGAAAAGTCTGACAACTATGAACCTAATAACAAGTAAATGACAAGATGAACATCTCTGATAGATAGAAGTGTGCCACCTCCAAAAATTCGGGCCGTAGACTCTAAAAGTGAGATTTTTGGGTAGTTTAAAGTCAAATTTTCAGATGGCGACTGAGATAGTAGATAACACACTGCTTAGACATTTCATCTTTATTTCACGAGATTTTAAGATCTAGTGTTCGAGGTTTGCCTAAAGACACAAGTCTCTATGATTAATTATCCATTCCAATAACGAGAAAACACTTTCAATTAAAGCTATTCATTAAGCACTAAGTATTTAGACTCAATGTACAGTAACAACAAACATAGTATTTAAATTATAAGATTTATCATCGTGATCTCAAAACTAATAGTGGGGAAAATGATGGCAAATTGGATCAAGATCCAATGCTTTCATCATAACCACATTGAAATGAATTTCTTTAAGGGCATAACCACTGTGGATGGAGGCAAAGAACTTGATGCAGCATCCTGAGAAGGCGAACTTGTATATTTTAATTATTTATTAGGGTAAAATATCAACATGCTTCCCTTCTATACAGTTGTACAAGAATGCTCAAATCATCATGTAATCCATAAATCAACATCTTATTTTAGATTCCTCATCATAAATAGACTTCCCTCTTAAGTTTTGGATCTTCTATTTGATGCTAATAACATTTCTGACTATTTTTTCTTGGGACAACTTTTTAAAAGCTACGATGCACGGACACTGTTGATTAATTAGTTGTGCAGTGTCACGCACCCAGACACGTCTCAGGCATGACAACAACATATCTGATTTAAATAAAAAAAAGGTGCACATATTGTGTCCCTTTTTTAGTGAATTAAAATTATTTTAAAAACGTTTTAAAAAAACATATATGATATATATTTTATAATTAAAAAAAATTTAATTTATTTTTTATTTAAAGGTAAAACAAATCAAGCTTGTTATACATTAAATCAAAAGTTAATGTTAACTAAAAGTTTTTGAAAATTAATGTTATTAAAATTTTAATTTCTCTTTTATATTATTCCTAATATTTTATTTATTTAATTTTTATATATTTTTAAATAATTTTTATTATAATGGTGTGTCTAACTAGGGCTGTCAAAAAAGCTCGTTGTTCGCGAACAGCTCGTGTTCGGCTCGTTCTTTAAGTAAACGAGCTAAACACGAACAAATTTTTAAAGCTCGAATATAAACGAGCTGAACATGAACAGTTCTTTGTTCGCTCGTGTTTGGCTCGTTTTAGCTCGAAATAAAAAAAATTATATAACTATTTATATAACAATATATTATATATATTATTTATATAATAATATATTATATATATTTATGTCTAAGTTTAAATCAGAACACCTCATGTGACAATGTGATTAATGTCTTCTTTTGTATATATTTGATCCAGGTTCAAATCCCACACTTTACATTTATTTTTCTCAATTTAAGTTTAACGAGTCAATTTCGACCCGAACACGAATATTTAAATCGAATCGAACACAAACACACTGTTCAAGAGTCGATTTCGAACACGAGCTATTTCGAATGAGCCGAACACGAGCCAAGTCTGAGCTCGCTCAAGCTCGGCTCGTTTATAGCCCTATGTCTGACACGTGTATGTGTCCTATATTTTTATAAATAAAAGTGTCTCTTGTCAGTATCTATATCTATGCAATATAGCTTAAAAGCAACCCTTCAATCTTTTATTTGTATTTGGCCTTGGAATGATCCACAATAGCCGTAGAGCGGCGATAAAAAAAATAGTAGTAGCAATTAGATAGCAATAGCAAAAGGGAATATCGACAACTTTAAAAATGCAGAAGATCAACGGTTTGTGTTACAATGGTAAGGAAGCTTTGGTTTCCTTCCACATGAACTGCAAGGGACATGTGTGAGGGAGTTTAGCTTGGAGAGAAAAAAGAAACAAGTAAAAAGATTTTGAGAGAAAAATCAACTTATATTAAAGGATATTAAGTTTGAGTCAATTACAACAAAGAATAGGTTTGAGTCACTTCCTAATCAAACTCCACTAAAAGAGAACAAACAAGTTTTATCCCACTAAGTGGGGTCGGCTACATTATTCATTTTTCTCCAGTGTGTCCTGTTGAGTGTCATATTTTCATTTAATTCTAACAAATTAAGATCTTTTTTTATACAACATGCCTAAGTCTTTTTATGTCTTCCTCTACATTTTTAACATAAGTCGAATCTACAACATGTACTCTCTTAAGGAAATCATCAGATGTTCGACGTTTAATGTGACCAAACCATCTAAGAAAACTCTATCAAATCTTGTCTGCCACTGAAGCTACACGAAAGCTTTCACAGATACATTCATTTCTCCTTTTGTCTCTATAAGTCAAGCTAATCGTCGTTGTTAATAGCCTATATGTAAAGATTGGGCGATTAAAATATTAATGTAAATGATCCCTGTGATCTTTCCACAATTTGATACACAAATCACAATCATAAAAGATCTAATTGATTAATAGTCTCCTGACTATCAACAAGCAACTAATTTAGTCCCAGAGTTCTAAAGTGATCCACTTTATTATCAGACTAATAAAAATTGATCAAAATTAGTCCCTAGACTGAATTTATGGTTAAAGTTAACATCAATCATTAACTCCAAGAATATCTTAGAGAAAGTTGAAGCATCAAAATAGTTCCCCGACTATTAACAAATGACTAATTTAGTCCCTGAGTATTAAAATTCTTCACATTAGTACAAGACTATTGAAAATTTATCCAAATTAGTTCCTATGCTGAATTTCATGGTTAAAAAATGACTAATTTAGTCCCCGAGTATTAAAATTCTTCACATTAGTACAAGACTATTGAAAATTTATCCAAATTAGTTCCTATGCTGAATTTCATGGTTAAAAGTTAAACACCAATCATTAATTTTGAGGATATTTTAAAGAAAGTTGAAGTATGTCATTCATAGCAATCACACACCTACTGAACACAATCAAAATAAAACTAAGCATGCCCTAAGGAAATTTTCCCCACACGTACTGAACGCAATCACACACCTACTCTAACACTCAAGTCAGTAAAGTGAATTGGAAATCTAAGAAAGAAAGACTACGCTCAGTCCTATTCAAGACGATTTAAGAAAAAAGAAAGTTTTCCAATTCAAAATTATAATTCAAAAAATTGAAATGATTTTAATGGATCCAAAATTATTTTACCTTTCCTTGGAACAGAGTGTGTATAATTGTTAGGGTGAAGCATAGCTTGGTACTTTTGAGGGTACTGATAGTTGATGGAAAAGAAACTATCTTTGATATCCATGCAAACAGAAATGTTCGTAACTGAGTTATTTTTTCCTATGATCAGCCAAATGATTAAGAAGTGAAAACTTGTTTGCAAGATCTATGTAGACCATTATGCCTATAGGAAAAAAGGAATGGACAGATGAGGCCTCTAAAATCTGAGATCAGTATCGTTATGATTGAAATCAGGTTGTAGGCTGACTTTAAGATTGATGCAGAATGTAATCGAAGTAACATCAAATTTTGAGTGGGGTTTTAAAATTGGTGCTTGATATTGTGAATTTGATGGAACTCGTGTGAGGAAACTATGAAAACGGATTCGAGAGATCCGAACAAAACTTAGAACAAAAGAACAAAATAATAAAACACATAAAAAACAAAACACCCCGATTTTTTATGTGGAAATTTTCGAGTGTGGGAAAATCGTATAGCGCCACCCCACCCCGAGAATATCCCTGTGAAAATGTGAGGAGTGTGTACAATATACCCCACTCTCACCTCTCTCTACTCTTTTGACTGTGGAGCACCACTTTTCACGCTCTTCTCCTCTCTTAGGCACAAGAGTTCGTGAAATCCAACAACAAGCACACCCAAATCCCGCTACGAAGACGATCTTTTAAAGATCAAACTACACATTTTGGTTACAAGCACCTAGTTTCCTTTGTTTCTGACACTGGAAATGATGTACCTTGGCACGGCTGCACCCCACCTGGGTGCCGCTTTTCCTCATGATCGGTTTCAGAGGAAGTTCTTCTGGGTGCTTAGACGCCACACCAGGCGCTAATTGTTAAGAGCAACATTTTTAGCTTGATGAATAGCATTCATACTATCATTATGGAACTTTCCAATCCCTTGGACATTGCTTAGTTCTACCATGAAGCCATGTAGCCAATTATCTCCTTGAAACCCTTAATGATAGCAATGAACTCAACTTTTGTAGTATGAAGTGCAACTTTGCAACCTGAAAAATCCAACTCATTTATGTGTTCCTCAAAATGAATATATAATGTGCTATACTCTATTATCAATATTTCCTATCATATCTGGATCAACACATACTTATAGATTAATTCTTGAAATTTCAAAATAAAGTGCCTTATCGATCGTTCCTCTCAAGTATCTAAAAATTCACTCACCGCCTTTCAGCGATGTTTGTTTGGATTACTCATGTACCACCACTTCCACTGCATGTGCTATATCCGCTATTGTACATATCCTCACATACATCAAACTTCCAACAACTGAAGAATAAGAGGTTTTTTTCATCAATGTTTGTTCTGCTTTAGACTTAGGCGATTATTCTTGAGATAGCTTAAAGTGGGTATCAAAGAAGGTGCAAACTGGTTTTGTCTCACTCATGTTAAACCTATATAAGACATTCTTAACATATTCTGTCTGAGACAATTTCAAAATACCCACACTCTTGCTCCTGATGCTTCTCATACCGAGAATCTCATTGGTTGGACCTAAATCCTTTATTTCAAACTTCCTTGACAATTGCTTATTCAAGCCCCTAATTTTCTTCATATTTGCTCCTGCAATTAGCACTTCATTTATCCATTGTTTGACATAAACCTGTCAAATTCCCTCACCACTATCTTGGGGCCTACTTCAAATCATAAAAACTCTTGTTCAATTTGCAGACCTTGTCTCCTTTGCCTGAACTTTCATATCCCGACGGTTGCACCATATACAATTCCTCTTCTAAGTCATCATATAGAAAGACTATTTTCACATCCATCTATTCCAGATAAAGATTTTCCTATGCAACCGAGTTCAACACAACTCTGAAGGGTCATCACCTTCACTACATGAGAAAATATCTTAGTGCAGTCCACTCCTTTTTGTTGAAACCCCTTCACAGTAAGTTTTGCTTTGTAGCATCTGCTACCATCCCACTCTTCTTTCAGTTTGTAAACCTACTTGCTATGTAGTACCTTTTTGTTATTTGATTTGACCACAATAACTGTATCTCATCATCCATGACAAACTCCCCCTCATTTAAATATTTAACGTAAGTGACCTGTTCATAGCACTCAAGTTTACCACAATTAGTCAGTAATAAAAAGTATAAAGAAGGAGAATATATCTGTATTGGTCGCGTGATTTTGCAAGTCCTCTTGACTTTAGAAACATGCGTCTGGGGAACTTTTTGTGCTTCATCAGATTGAGCACATTTTTTTCTCTATCTTCTTGTTCACAATTTCATTTTATCTCAACATATTTGTACAATTCTTCATAAATAATTGATGGACAATCTTGAGTTTATTTCTGCCCTTATACATCTACATTTCATTGAAAGTAACATCATTACTCCTAATGAATTTTTTATTCTAATAAACCTAGAACTTGTACTCAAATTCATTTGTGTATACTCAATGAAAATGCACCTAACAGATTTTAAATCAAATTACTCCTGGATCTTGCATCAACATGAACATACGATGAACCGCTAAATATTCTCAGGTGAGAAAGATTTACCCTTACCACTCTAGGCTTCTTCAGGCAAGACTTCATTTAAAGATATTGACAGAACATAACTGATTGAACATATTGCACTATTGACAGCTTCTGCTCAGAACTGTTTTGACAAGCCTGCATGCAACCTCATACTCTTGGTATGCTTTGTGATGGCTCTATTCAAATGCTCAAACATACTATTTTGTCGTGGTGTCCATAAAATAATGAACTCATGTCTGATTCCCTTGAAACACAACAATTTTTGAACATCTGATCATGATACTTGCCACAATTATATGATCCGAGACACTTCAATCTCAAGCTTCACTCATTCTCAATCTTGGCCTTTCACTTCCTAGACACCACAAACACATCAAATTTATGTTTTAATAAGTACACTCATATCTTTCTAGTATGATCATTAATAAAAGTGAAAGTATAAAAAAATTCTAATAGACTACTGGAGTAGGACCCCTTATAATTGTATGCACTAACTCCAAATTTTTTGGATTTCAGCTTTGACCTTTTAGGGAAATTAATCCTCTTTTGCTTACCATAAATGCAATTTTCACAAAAATCTAACTATATAGATTTTAAACCATGAAGTTTGTTTTTAGAAAGGAAGGACTTCATACATTTTTTACTCATATGGCCAAACCTGCGATGTCAGAGAAATACATCATTTTTTTTATTTAGCTACACCAATGGATTCATATATCTCATTGATCAAGGCAATGGGTGTCTTTAATTTTAATTCGAGCCATCAACATTGCCCCTCTGGCCACCTTCCTTAAATCAACTGTGGAAGTGCTCACATACCCTGATTTCCAACAACACTTCAAGCTTTATTATCTCCAAAATATACCTTCCTTAAATCACTTTGAGTGTTGTTTTTTAACATCTCTTTGTCTGGACGCATGAAAAGAGGTACATGAATCCACTATCAATGATTTAGTATTATCTAGTGACAAAACAACGAAGTCACATTGGTTTTCATATGTGAAGACATTAGTAGAGAGCTTTCTATGTTAACCTTCACCACCAACTTTTGGAGCTTTGCAGTCTTTTTTGAAGTGACATTTCTTCCCGTAGTTTAAACATTCACCTCAGTCTTTTTCTCTCCCTGACTTAGAGTTTCCTCTCCCAGACTTGAATCTTTCTCCGCCTGTGTTTCTATCAAGATTCTTTCCTCTGTTTTCAACATTCAAAGCAGACTTTGAAGTTTTATTAATGGTCATGTCTTGTCCTACCTACACTTTGTGGGGTTTATAAAAACATGAATCTTGGTGCCATTACCTGGATTTTTGTGAGTGATAAGTTATATTTTTAGAGGGACACATGAAGAGCGAGCCAAAAATTTTTATTTGCATTTTAAATTTAGCATTGGTAGCAAACAATGTTAAACCTAATTTATTTACACAAAATATAGCCTTTTCTTAAGTTTTTTTTTATTTAAAATTAGGGAAAAACATCAAAATACTCCCCCAACTCTTTATGTCATTTTAGTATCGGAGTATAAAAATGCTAATTTAATCCTCAACTTTTTTTAACATGTTCAACACCAATTTAAAGAGTTTAAGGAATAATTTGACACTTTTATAAACTCTAGGAATAAAATGGCCCCATGTAAACATTTACCGGACTATTTTGGCACTTCACTCTTCAAAATTATTTCCAGCTTGTAGTTCTTCATGCGGGTATATTATTTAGCAGCCTTTTTTGTGTTTTAATGTGAATTGCAAACTTGCCTAAAAAATCACAAGGTTAAACACGATTATTTTTCTTTTCATAAAATAAATTTAGAATCCCCCAAGGAAATACACAGGCAATCCTGCCAGTACTAAAGAATAGCTTCAACCTTGCTCTGGAAATAATGAAAGATTAGTACCATATTACCATAAATTAGCCGTTATAAATGCAGAATACTCTGAATTAAAGCCGGACATCCAAGTAGAGGCAAAGAAGAAAAAGAAGAAGAACTTACGTGACCACTAATTGAAGGGTCTATAACAGCTCCAAATATCAAATTGGCACTTGGATCAACAAGATCATAAATTACTTCTGCTGCAGCATTTACCTAAGAAAAGTATTCCAGTCACGGCCAAAGATGACATGTATAACATAAACATTAGCTATTGAGTTCAAATAATAGTTGGAAAATTATCAATCTGTACGAACAATACATGTTTCCAACTGATACATCATGCTAAACATTTAAAGAAAATAGTTCCTATTTCGTTGATGACAACCATTTTAGAGACTAAACAAAAGGAAGTAACAGGAGCACATTAAAAAAAAAAACAAAAAGTCAAAATGGTCATTTGGGTGGGGGGGGGGGGGGGGGGGGGAGGGAATTTTAGTCCAAGGCTATCCAATGTATCCAGTTTATCTATTGACTTTTCAATATTGAGCTAAAATAATCCATTGATTCCTCCAATTTAATCCAAAATAATCCGACAAGACTATTTTGGATAGTATTTGCGAACACAATCAACTAAATCAAACACATTCATTGTCTCGGAAAAAAATCCAATAACCATTTTGACAAGAAAAATAATAATAAGAGCTTCCAAAACGTCATATTCAGTTCAACAAGAAAAAAAACAATAATAAGAGCTTCAAGAACTGGGAACAACAGCAGCAAAATCTGAACTGAACTTCATATTAAACTTTACCATATGGAAGCCAGTAAAAAAAACCTAGAGCTTATTAATCTTTTAATTTATAAATAATGGGCGGTGCATTAAAATTTTACAATAAATTTCCCTTGACAAAAAGGTAATTTAATCAACAGAACTATTGCAAGCGCTAGGTTGTAAGTACGATAACCACCAAGGCTAACTATCACTGATTTTAGAAAAGTAATGGTTTAACTTTGCAATTGGCCGTGAATGTAGAAAATTTTACTTTATCAGCCCGAAGATGCGGCAAGAAGATTTTAATTTATCAATATTTTTTCTCATCGATCTTCTCATCTATTTTCTTAATTTTCTTATTAACTAATATTTTTCTCTTATGTTTATTCAAACCTCGAATCATTACCTATATCCATAAGGACTTCAAAATTAATTTCTGCTTACTAATTCTTCAATTCAAGAAATTTTATGAAGTTTGCTTATGCACATTTCAGTATGATATGGAGTTGAGGGTGGCAAACAAAGAATTCAAATACTTCAAACCAAAGAAGAAAGGCAGAAATAGCTTGCAGAACTTTCCTTACCTCAAACAATGTTAAATCACAACCTCCGGTTATATTCCATACGATACCCGTAGCCCTTTCGATGCCTATGTCTAACAATGGTGAATGAATGGCATTTAATGCAGCATCTCTTGCCCTGGTTTTTCCTGCAACATAGCATTATTCGCTAGATGAAGAAAGTTGGAAGCAGATCAGATGAAATTGCTATCAAATTTAACCTTTCAAATGTTATATTGGATAGACAGTTTGTAATATAATTTAGCCTTCTGAACCATGAAAGAAAAGCTTCCATAGCTCTTCTGAAGGATATAAATAGAACCAGTAACAAAAAGTTTGACTCAATCGGATCGGTTTCAGCTAATCCATTACAAAAATATCATTCAAGACAATTACAGGTTGGCAATACAAAAATTCATGTGAATTACATTAGCAACTGTTAAATAGAATGTATCAAACTGGATTCATGCTATATATAATATTTATGAAACTATTAGATTTAGAAAACAAAAGAAGAATTTTTCATAAAAATAGCCATTTTCATTACCTGTTGCTGTTCCAATGCCCATTAAAGATGAACCAGCATTTGCCATTATGGCACGTACATCAGCAAAATCAACATTAACCAGACCAGGAACCTATAATTAAGGCCAAGAAGTGATAAAATAAGATTATATGAGCTCAATTTGCTTAAAAGAAGATTTACTATAGTGCATTTTGCAAAAAACAAAACAGGAATAAAATAATCCAAAGATATAGGGGAAGATTACATATCATATATCTGATAAAATACATAATAGAAATGAAATACGGATGACAATAGATAGAGAATTGAAAGATGAAATTGTTTAGATGAAAAGAGTTAATGATAGCGATTCTATTAAGTTAATTATATGTAAGATATTCTAAGTAAGATTAGTGTTTATAATCCTTCAATTGAATATATGAACTTTGAAGAGAGAAACTAAAGACAAAATTATTTAGATGATTAATGACCATAAAAATAAATAAATAAATAAATAAAATCCAACCTACTCCCGCCCCCAGCAAAACTCTCATGACCGTTCGCGCTAGTCTACTAGCTTTCTCTTTATCTATGCATGGCAACTGAAACCCATCAGATGAAAGCAAGCTTTCCTAATTCGTCTCCACCCGGAAGCCCGCTCGAGCCCCTCGGCCCTCGTGATCATATTCTTCAAGAGACAGTCGTGCCTAGGGACAAAAAGCAACAACGAATAACGGCATTTGAAAGCAAAGTACTATTTAGGAAGAGAAAAACGTGAACTTGACCGGAGAGTTATTTTTAAAATTGAGAGGGGGGAGGGGGGGGGTCTTTGTTTGCAAACTAACCTTTCTTGTAGGTACACTGACGACCCATTGCATCTTTTGAGTTTGCATGTTAAATACTCTTTTGCTCCTCATTACGTCTTTCAAGACCAAGGGATGAAAATTATAATTTTGCTCCCGATCGCAGTGACATATGATACTGACAAGTGATTCTTCTAAGATAGATGAGAAGGTAGGTATTCTCTAGTGCCCCCTAAAGGGAGTTGATGTCGGGAGGCTGCCGAATTTTCGGATGAATTGGACTTGAAATCGCTTTAATGTATTTGGAATTTTGAACTTTAAAATTAATATATATATATATATATATATATATTTCTTTTCTCAAAAAATGGTCGGAGGCTATGATACAAGCCCCCAGTCATCCTCATGTGCCTAACCACTCGATCCAACACCGCAAGGCAAATGCACTTAAGGGGTTCGAACCGATGGCCCCAGGAGACTTAGAACTAACTTCGCAGATACCAACCAAAAAGTCACGGCGAGCTGCATATATATAAAACATCACTCATTTAATTTTAAAATGATTGGGAAGACTTGAGCTTTTAAAATTCAGGTTATTGTGGTTTTAAAATATCGGGGACCCACACCTTTAAATATTTAGGCTCTATAGGCTTAAAAGCATTCAAATTATAAAGTTTTAAATTTTTAGGCTCTAAGGGCTTTTAAAGATAAAAAACAAATTTTTAGGCTTTTCAAACTAAAAATTCAAGTTTAAAATAAAAGGCAATGAGAGGTTTTTAAATTCAAGTTTCAATGGTTAAATTAACCTAAAGTTGGACCTTCAAAATAATTAGCTTAAGGTTTATAATTAATCCAAAATTTGAAAATTTCAAATTTAATCTTTTTAAGTTCGAATATTTGAAGCAACCCAAATATTAAGTATTAGTGCTTTTAAAGATAATCTAATAAATGTGAGGGGCTTAGCTTCATTTAAAGTTGAACCACCAAAATTCATAAGGCTAAACTTAAACTATAATTCAAATACCAACCCGAATAGAGGAGCTAAGTTCGATTTAAAAAAAAAAAAAACAGCCATCGGATTCGCAATACTCTTGCTAGCGAACAAAAGACGGTATTTCGTAAAGCCAGGAGATGTAACATAGCATGTGAAAATTTCCAAATAAAAACATAAAATTTCAAAATAGCTCAAAATCTTTAAAGTCTATATAAACTTCATGCTATTTTAAAGTCAAATGCAATAATTTGGAATATAAGAAAATATTTTGAGACTCTGTTTGTACTCTCTCAAATTGTGTATGCTTTAAGAGATTTGTAGAGATAGGATTTTGATTCGTGAATTCAAAATCTCTTGTTCAAAATTGCAAATCATAGCTATAGTTTAAGGGTTACACAAGCCTTTAAAGCCTCCAAATTCTTTAAGATATTCAAATATATAAATTAAATGCCCGCATGTGCTCCAAAATAACATATTTAATGCTCAAATATTAGGTTCGAGAATGTTGCGCGGGTGAATCGGGCCGACTTGTTTATAGAGCAGGATTGTAAGTCTCATCCCACCAGTCTGATCATCTTCCTAACAATGACTGGAGTTGACGAGTCTAGTAAAATAAATATCCAAATCTTGAAATAAAAGTTTACAAGTTCAAATCACCAAACTGGTTTGATCCTCATAAAAAAACTGGAGTCGATAGGACTTATCTCCTAAAAGTCTACACTGACAAAACTGAATGTCCCACCCCACTAGTTCGATCCTCCTAACAAGGTCTGAAGTTGACGAGTCTAGTAGTTTTAAAATAAAAGTCTAAATTTTAAAATAAGAGTGTACAAGTCTAAATCACCAAACTAGTTTGATCATCATAAAAAAATAGGAGTCAACAGGACTTGCATCCTAAAAGCTTAAACTAATAAAACTGAATGCCCCTTTTAAATACAAAATGGTCAACAACCCGATGATGGTCGTGTTGATTGAAGATTTCAACCAGAGGGGTAAATTGTTTAAATTAAGATTTATTAAAGTAAGCAGCCAAATATTTAAGCAAAATTCAATCACTAAAATCTTAAAGCAAAATTCTATCCACCATCTGCAACAATTTATCGAGGGTGATAAGCTTCTGATTGAGTTCAACTCACAAAAAACAAATATCATATCAAATATTTCAATATATTCACAATCAAAACAATTAAATGTCAGTAAGAACGTGGCCCGAAACTTCTGTTCGCATGTTTCTATCGTCAAACGACACCACAATATATCAATTACAATCAGCGCCCATCTAACAGGGAAAAAATTTGCGTAAGTAAGACGTACGCAGTGCTGCATACATAATAGAGGTTATATTCGCATTATGTCGGCATTATATTCTATCCTCTGTAACCTCCATGTAACTTTCATGTAACCTACATGTAACCTAAAGATATGTGAAAACAGAAGCGCAAAACTTATTTGTAAGTTTAGGTAGATAACAAACAGGTTATATGGATGTTACATCGAGATTACAGACGACATAACACGGATATAATGCAGATATAACGTGAATATAACATTCATTATGTACGCAGCGCTGCGTACGTTTTACGTACGCAAATTTTTCTCCTCTAACAGGGTGGTTGCCGCCAAATGACACCAATTTATTACGGTCACAACCGCGCTCATATATTCCCCAACGGCTTTCTACCATTTGAGTTGTAAATCATAAAACTATAATTGATTGACATAAAACCTTTTGTTAGCTAAGATCGACTTAAATTTGTCCCCTCAGACAAATATCCACCCCAGATCTACAAGGATCTCTTGGACGACGCAGTCCATAGCTGTTGATAAGAATTCTTCTATCAGGTTGGGCCGACTACTTCCTCTGACTAAATAAATCAATGACCACGATGACCCGGGATGACCAAACTTGATCAGGTTCATCTTCATTCCCTCAACACCCGCTTTAAACTTTAAGTGATGAATTTTGCAACTTAAATCCTAAGTTTGATGTTATTATAAGTTAAATTTTTAATTTTTAATGACTAGCCTTAATCGAAAGTGTTTTCATGTTATTGGAATGGGTAATTAACTATAGGGGTTTGCACCTATGGGAAAGCTTGAACCTGAGATCAAAAAGTCCCCGCTAAATGATGGCGAAATCTTTGGGTAGTGTCTTGTCTACAATCCAATTAGCCTTCTGGAAATTAGACCATTCTAAGCTCTCTCTCAAAACCAAAAATTAAAATAAACGCAAAGCTGTCCTAGGAACGGTCGTGAATTTTCGGAGCTCACAATGACTAAAATTAGAGTGAATACTAAATAAAGTTTTATTGATATGGATTTTATAGATAAGACTACTGATTTATAAAACTTAAATTGGATTAGAAGCTTGTTCAGAAAATCAATTTAGTTACATCGGTGGTGCTTAGGTCTCAACATGCAAGTTCTAAAACGATGGGTCATTGATACAAAGGCAAAATACAGAGAGGAACACAACAGAGTGAAATTAGCTACTTCAAGATCTTTGAAACTTTAAAGTGCTAAATAAAATAAAGTAATTTAACAAAGAATTCCACTATCAAAATAAATAAAAAGCCAAAAACAATACTGTGATTATGTCCGAGATGCCACGAACACATTGTCTTAGTATATCATCCGCCAGATTAAATGCTTCGGACACAGGTGTGCTTGGAGAAACAGCAGTTAACAACTTATCATTTGGAATGATGATGAGCGTATCAACATTTTCCCTTAGAGCTGCAATTCCTTCTTGTGCTTGAACTGCTCGTTTCCTTCCCTCAAATGAGAAAGGAGTCGTGACTATACCAACTGTGAGTATGCCCATTGACTTTGCAATTCCAGCAACCACAGGAGCACCACCAGTCCCAGTCCCCCCACCCATCCCAGCCTGCATGAAATTGCATGCCAAATAACAAAAATACAAAATTTAAAACAAATGTCATATTTGCAGTGTAGAATATAGCATATTAAGGAACCAACATAACTGGAGAAATGAATAAAAGAAAAAAAGAAGGGATAAACACTTTAGAGAAAGGAAAGGGGGTTAAAAATAAATTGAAAGAAGACATTCTAAAAATATGCTATTATTTGTGTTTACATATTTAGCACATAATTCTTAAGTATTTACCTATCTCACGGCTAAAATTTCATTATTGCATGCATAGCACTTCAATAATTTAAACCTATACATGAAAAGATGGATTTTACTTTTAAAAGTGGTAATAGTGATATTTTTTTATGTGATATTAAAGATTTGAGTGCTATGTGTGTAAATTTGAAAGTCTAGGTGTGATACAAGCAAATACATAAGAATTGTGTGCCATGTATGTAAATTCCCTTAAGAAAATATTTTCCTAAGGCACAAAAGGAAGCATTTAGAGACCATGTAACAAACAAAAGCCATGCAGTGACTATATTAACGTTAAATTTTATAACTGATTTCAAAGTTCAAGCTTTAATACCAAATAAAATTATATACAAAAAATATTCACCGCCATGATAGATTCAAGTGTAGATTCTAGCTTATCAAATATAACCTCAAGACCATAATTAGCTTACTGTTACAAAAACCATATCAGCACCATAAACAGCCTCCTCTATCAACTCTTTGCTTTCCCTGGCAGCATTCATGCCAACATCTGGGTTCCCACCAGCACCAAGACCCCTGGTTAACTCCTGTCCAATAGGCAAGCGATGCTCAGGGTTTACCGGAGACATCCTCATGGCTTGAACATCCGTGTTAACAATCCAGAACTCCACTCCATCCATGGAATGCTCAATCATTCTATTGACAGCATTAGAACCTCCACCACCAACTCCAACCACTTTTATCGTGGCTGCATTATCTTCTTTATAATGAGATGAGTCCGTTGCATCCTCAAAGAAAATTTCACCTGCGTTATCCTTCCTTGGATTAAGAAGTGGGTTATTCTCCTCTCCTCGAAGCATTGAAACCTCAGGATGCGTATTCAAAAAAGGATCTTTCTTCTGATATTTCATAATGTGAGAATTTGAACAGCATTTCAGTCTAGAGTTGATGGTGGTAATGGAGTTTGTCGTCTGCCCTAAGCCAAAGGGGGTTTTGCAGCCATGACAGAACCTGAGTGAGCAATTTCTGCCAATGCCGCTGTCTAATAGTGTTCCTCCTCCAGGAAAAACAGAAATTTGAAGCGAACATCGGGCGTCAAATGATGTTATAAACGGAATGCACGTCGCCATATAAGAGGCACCAAGATCCAATGTATTCTTAGGACACAATAATTTCTAAGAAACCAAAATACATATGCTTGGCTATACTTCTTATTCCAAGAACCTGATAAAAAGAGAGAGCAACAAAATAATGGTGAGCTCTTGCTACAAATAAACAGTGATCAAATGCTAGAAACAAGAACTAACCTACAACAACAACAAAGCCTTAATCTAGAACTAACCTAGAAGAAACAAAAATATGCAAAACCTACATACATTCTTCGAAGATGAGACAAAACTACCATAGTTGAATCAACTAGAAATATCATCATTTAAATCGTAAAAACCACTGAAAAAATGAACTAGAAAAGAAGTACAAACCCAAAATAGAAGAGAAGACAACCTTGAGCACGGCAAAAATTAGTAAAAAAAAAGTTTTTTTTCTAAAAGAAAGACTGGGTTCAAGCTGAAACCTAACAGAGGAACCCAGAAAACGCTAACAAAGAGAAAGAAGAAGAAGAAGCCCAAAGAAGTGAAAGTCAATTAGCATACCTCAATGAATTCAACAGTTCACTGATGCATCGGTCCGTCCACTTCTAGCCTGTAAGAGAATAAGGAGAAGAAGATCGAATGCATAAGAAAAACATAAAGAATCAAAGGTGGAGATCCAACTCCTTACCATCGAGGGTTTAGGCGATTGGTTGATCCCTTAAACCCCACTCTCGGCAGCTCATTTGCAGTTTTTTTTTCCTTTTTATTTGTTTTGTATCTTTTAGTGCAGACAGAAGGCAGAGTACAAGGACCAGCATGGTGGCCATCTTCCATGGGAGCTGGCGGAAGCGTGGGAGGAGTCCGGCTGGATCAAATCCTACCGACCGATCAGCATCAAGCGGTCAGTGTCCTGCTCTGGTTTCGTGTCGCTTTCGGATCTATACCCATAATCAACCCGATTGCTACATGTTGGGAAGCAAAGCTTGGAAAGACTTACAAGGATATAACCAATGCACTTGAACAACTCGACTGTAGCTCAATTAGTAGAAAGTTCAAGTCTCCTCAAATTAGCAAATAAAAAGCAAATAAAAAACAAATAAAAAAAATCTGAAGATTTTCTAAAAGTTCCATTTTGTCCCCTAAGTAATATACGGATCCGAGTTAAAAATCTTAAGATTTTCTCAAAGTTCGAAGGCGTTCCCTTACGAATGAGTTAATTTTTCAAAACAAGAAAAGTTCTAGTTTACTTATTTTAAGTATAGTTTGAAGTGTTCATATTTTGGGTATTTTAAAAATTGTTATTCCTGATTTTTGTTAAAATAAATAAAATCTAAGAAAATTAAGTAAGATTATTCCATGAATTGGGGCTTAGAGATTTAGGTTTAACTAAGGGTCTGTTTGGGGCAGCTGCAGCTGCGCTATCCCAGGAAGTTGCTGTAGGGAAGCTGCTGCGGGGAAGCTGACTGTCTGTTTGTTGCAGCTATGTGTAAATAAGTGCGGAGCAGCTGTTTCTAGAAAAATAACTAGTTTGCCCCTATTTAATAAAATTGTTTAAAATAAAACTGTGACAATCACATATTTGATACTTCATAAGCAGAAATTTATTTCAAAAGAAAAGTTCAGATATACAATTTACTTTATTATCATTACAAGTAAAATAATCATTCTAACTCATTCTCATTTTATATATGTCTTATTTTATTATTAAATTTCATAAAATACAAAAGAAAGTGACTTTCAAGCCTCACAAGTTAAACTCACTTCTCTCATGTATGCAATTGGTTTTAAAAAAAAGGTAGGAACAATTTCAGTGACTTTTAGCAAATCAAATACTTGTCATTGTTCCAATTACTTCCAAACACTTACCTTAACCCAAATCAGTCCTAAATAAACAAATTTCAGGAAGATTACTTATTGATTCTTAATATGCACCCACCGATTAGAGAATTGAATTTTACAACAACAGAGCCCAAGTAAAACCTAAACTTTCAATAAAATAAAAGATTCAGCAGGACAAAAATGGACGGAAACACTCACCTTACTGAGGTAAAAAAGTGAGCAGTCGGCAATGTTTAGCTGGAAGAAAGTTGGCCTAGCAACCCTAGATACGTGACGGGAGACAAGTAGCTGTTGGGATTACCGCTGCCATTGCAACGACGGGGATTAAGGTTTTTATCGTTCTTCGCAGAGAGCTCGTGGTAGGCTAGAGGAGAACGGAAATGATCAACGGCGGCTTCGAACGCCGTAGGGAGGGAGGATCACGTGGAAGGGGGGACAGGGAGGGAGTTGTGCTATGGAATTGACTGCGACAGTGGAGCGATAGGGAGGGAGGAACGTGAGAGCTTTGACGTCCAATTGAGGGATTTTTGTTATGGGAGAAGCGAGGAGGGTATCATGCGTAATAATCCATCGTCGACCGCGGGCAGTGGGGATCGATCTGCGGCCGGCTTTCTGCCAAAATGGTGTCTCGCGCTGTCCTGTCGTGCTCGAGGCGCCGAACCAAACACCCGCACGTCGCGGCTCGCCAACGGGACGCGCTCACCCCGCTGTCCCAAACGGACCCTAAATGATATAGTATTTTGTGACAATCAAGGGCATTATTCCTCCTTATTCCCTTCCAGTGGTCAAATAAAGCTAAAGATTTCTTATACAGTTTAGTTCCCTAAACAACGCAAAAATTTCAAGAATTTTGCATCTTCCTACACGATTGCAATCACATAGAAGTAATATTCCTATTCTTCTAAGTCGGTGTGCTTTTACCTGATTGTTTCACTAAATTTTCTTCTGAAAATCATAGATCGCAATGATTTTTAACAAATTTTAACTAATTTGGTTGAAAGCAAATGAAGATCATAAAGTTAAAACATCACAAGGATTTAAGATTCATTTAATCACATAACAACGTTAAATCATAGATTTCTAGATTAGCAATTCAAGGGAGAAAATGAGATCTAAGTGCTAACTCATGCTTTGAAACAGTAAAAATAACATTTTATTCATCAAATTAAATAAAATATAAGAGTTTAGAAATTATAGAACTTATAGACTACACCATTTCATGCTTCCATTGCAGCTCTTTTCCTCTCCACAAGTGATTGAGTACTCATAAAATGCAAATTACAAGAGAACTTTGCATCACAAACCTTCATGAATCTCTTCTCTCACTGTTACACACTCTGGGCTTCTAAAACAACACTCGAGAGACCCTTGATTCTTCATATTACACCCATTAAAGATTTTGCTCGTGAAACGATGCAAATAAAAATATCTTAACAGAAATCCCGTGCATACGAGCGTATGGGCATCTGGATCTCCCGAGACGCCCATGACTAAAGCTTTGGCGTTCAAGACCGGCACCAATGCATCTAGTTCTCTAGTTTCAGACATCAATTCAGTTCATAGGCACTCCAATTCAACTCCTTTGTTGTTCAAGTTGTCTAATCATCCGTACCTGCAAAAAAAACAATTAAACACAAACAAATCCACCTTTTACAAGTATAAATAACAATTAAACACAATTTTTACAACATTTCATTATAAATTTACTTCACATTAGCGACCTCCAAGATTTGTAGCATATACTTGATTCAAATATTATGTTAATTTGAAAATGTGATGGAGAGGTGCTAATTTTAAATCTATATGTTTGGCATATATACATCATCTTTTATATGATAATTTTTTGTGCATAAAATTAAACGGCAATGATTGTCTGCCTGTTCTTGTGGTTTGAGATTTCATTGTTCTCATGAAAGATGCTGATTTGATAATTAGATGACAATAAATTGTTCAAAAAAAATCATATAACCATACCTAATCAATTAAATATCCACTAATATAAACAAAGAAGCATTAAACTCGTCCATCCATAAAGATTTGGAAACACATCAGACAAAATTAATGAAGAAGTTTAATAATATATTGGCCACATCAAGGGTTAGAATTTCTATAAAAAAAACATCTCACAAGGTTTCTTAGGAAGATTTTGTTTGTCCTTATATGCATGAGAGAATATGACATTATTGATGGGATGATCATGACACCACTAAGTTTCTCCCTAGAGCTACATATTGTTAGAGAGGCCGAGCCTCTAAAATAATATTAATGGGCAAGCCAAGTCGTATGCGAAGCACCAAGACAAAAAAAAGCAGAGAGAGATAGATCATGGAAGTTGAAAACTTCACCATCATCTTGGAACATATATATATGGCAGTGGTGCTGTGTTGAAGTCCATATTAATGTAGTGTTTTTGTTGGATTAGTTTATGATGATCACTAGATTGTTAGAACTAAAGGATTGGGACTTCATGAGTCCTACGGAGAGTAAAAAATGCTCCCATCATTGATTACAAAGGAGATCGATTAAACGAGTAGGGCAAGATATTAATGTTAATATAGTCCAAGCAATCTCATTTAAATCGAATTGAAAGAGGGATAGGAGTGAGCTAAACTTAAATAAGGCAATCTTGGAAGTTGGCATGCCTTGCTTCAAACTTAGCTTGATCATGGCCATATATTGGTATAAGTTTTGAAAGACATGCAATGATGAAAAAAGAGATTGCATCACCTCTAGAGATAAGTTAAATCATTTCATAAAAATAAATGGAAGGCAAATGAATACACATAATTATCTTTTTGTTGTGTGCTAGAAAATTTGTGGCAGTGGATTAGCAGATTATCATTTTAGCGTTGTATGAAAATTCAACATATACTCAGAAGAGCGAAAAACAACTAAAAATGACACAAGAAGTTTTTACGTAGAACCTGTAAAGAAAAAAACAATGGAGTTTGATTCAGCTGAAGAGTTCCATTATAAATAATGATTATAATTGGAAGTACTTTTCCCACAGGTTGGAAAGGGTTAAAAGGTCTCCCAAGTTACAACGTCGACATGCAGATGAACTTTTTGCAAGAAATGGGCGGCCTACGATAGTGATCGGCGACAACTGACGGCTGAACCCTTTTTGGCATGTCCTGAGTGCTCTTTATTAGCCATTTATGGCTTATTTAATGGGCACTGTTGGGATTTTGCATGAGGTGGTTGGTTTAAGTTTCCTCTCTTCCTCATTTCACCCATCTCCTCTCATTTCATTTTTGGGGGCTAGTTAGGAGAGCTTGGTAGAACACAAGGGAGAGCTCCATCTTCTTCCTCAAGGAGCTTAAGCTTTTCTTGGAGCTTAAAGCTTGGAGCAAGGAAAAAGAAGTTATACTCTTCATCTTCCTCAAAGAGAAGCTCAAAGGATTTGGTTTTCTCCCAACATCTCCTTCTTCTGCCTCTTCTTCCATCACTTCATTTGCATGTGTGAGGAGAGTTTTGGGGGGAAGAGCTCGACTACCAAGGAAACAAGTTGTCTCATCTTCTACACTAAATGAGAGCTTCATCCTAGCTTAGGGAAGGATCGGTAGAGCACTGTCGGAACTTCGTTAGAATCTCATCGGACTCTCCTTCTAAAGGAGAGATTCTTCATTCTTTATAGAATGAGTGGAGCGGACCTCGTCGGAGCTTCATCGGAACTTCGAGCAATCTCTCCTACCACTAGGATAGCTTCATACTACATGAAGAAATGTGACATCAAGCAACACGTTGGTGAGAATCTCTAAAATTCCTCACATTTTCTCTCTTAGCTAGCCCTAAGGATAAGATTTTGCTAGGTGTTATGGGTTCAGTTGCCCACACGAGGCTAGTTGGCCGGCTGAAACTGGTCGGCATGACCACACTCCTTTTGATTAATTGTTTGTTTCCTAGAGGAAGCCCTAAGTTAGGAATCAAATTCGTGGCAAATCCCTTGGAAAGTTGACTTCTCGTTGCAAGCCTTAAACCTAATTCTAGTGGGTTAGAATCTCAATTTCCCACAGCTTTGTCACTTACAACCTTACTTGGAGGGGTTGGAATAGTTGGATATCGAGGAATGGGAAAGACTTTGTAGCTAACCCATTTTACAAGATCGTGGGAGGCTTATAGAACAGAAAAATATTTATAGCTAGTCCAACCTATGAATGGTGAAAGACTTATATGAGAAATAGAAAAATAGAGTTCTCCACGATTCCTCGCCAAAGATGGAGGTGGCTATGCCGTGAATCCAAGAGCTAAAACCCTAGGAACTTATGTGAGATCGTCAACACGAGTTTGACTAGCTGTTGTTTATGGTCACTTGCATCATCTTATGTTGCATTTCACACATTATATTTTGCCTCGATTGATCACTCTGGCATGAACAAAATTACACTTTGCCTTGACCAGTCGCCCCAACCTGGTTGGCGTCACACTTTGTCTTGATTGGCCACCCTGGCCTGGTCGGCATTGCACTTTGCCTCGACCGGCAGCCCAAACCCAGTCGACATCACAATTTGTCAAGACCAGCTGCCTCAACCTTGACATTTCAATTTAGTCCGTTTGGCCGCCCTCGTCCAGTCGATTGACCATTTTGGTCTGATCGATCACACCTGGCCCCGTTGACCGACCACTTTGTTTCGACTGGCTGCCTCGGCTCAATCGACCAATCTTTTTGATTTAATCGGCCACCTTAGCCCGATTGAGCTAGTTGGCTACGTTGCCCAGGGTTAACCTTTCCAGTCGACCCGACAAGTTGAACAACCGATTTCATTTACATAGTGTGTGTTTTACATGTGCATTGATATTAATTGCATGACTTTACACAAGCACATTCATCACTTTGCACCCTTATTGTGCATCTTTGAGCATATACCCTCACATGCTCACGACGAATACTTGTGCAAACAACACATCAATCTACATTTGTTTCGTTGCATTTTCATGTCACTTAGCACCTCATCATAAGTGGTTCACACTTACATATGTGCACTTCCACATGTTTGTTTTGCATATTTTGGACTCGCATGCCTGAGTTTGCTTGCACTCGGCACACACTTATCCCTCACTTTCACACTTTATATGAACATGTGGCTCTTAACTGAGTTAATTCATTGTGTAATGCCCTCTGAAGGGAATTACATCTCTACTTCCTACCTCACCACCCCAGACCGCTGTAGGCACATTCCTCGGGTCGCTGCTTCCACAACATGCACAACCTTTTTAAGCCACTACTTTCATGGAACAGTCATTCCTTGAGCCGGTGCCTCCATGACACGCCCACCCCTTTGGGTCACTGCCTCCACGGCACACTCATCCTTTGGGTCGTTGCCTCCACAGCACGCCCACTCTTTCGGGTCACTATCTCTATTATACCCCCATTCTTGGGCCGTTACCCCTATGGTACGCCCATCATTTTTAGTCACTACCTCCACGACATACTCATCCTTTGAGTCGTTGCCTTCACGACACACCCACCATTTTAGATCACTACCTCCAAGATACACTCGTCCTTTGGTTCACTACCTCCATGACATGCCGACTTTTTTGGGTCACTTCCTCCACGACACACTCATCCCTTAGGTTGTTGCCTCCATAATACACCCACCCATTTGGGTCGCTACCTCAACGACATGCTCAATCTTTCAGGTCGCTATCTCTATGATACACCTATCCTTAGGTCGCTGACTCTATAACATGCTCTCCCTTTCGAGTCTCTGCCTTCATGATACACACATCTTTCAGGCCACTACCGCCACGACATGCCCACGTTTTCAGGTCACTGCCTCCACAACACTTCCATCCATTTGGTTGTAGTCTCCATGTCACACTCACTCTTTCGGGTCACTACCTCCGCGACACACCCATCCTTTAGGTCGCTGCCTCAACGATATGTCCATTTTTTAAGTTACTGCCTGCATGTCACACCCTCCTTTCTGAGTTATTGTCTCCATGACACAATCCTCACCACATATCTCGTATGATTGTTTGCATTTGCACTTGCATGCGTGCATGATAGTGAGCCAGGCTCGACAGATGAGTGATCCTGTTTCGATTGTGATGCCTTAGCAAACATTGCTTGCTGGGTCGATTTTGACAAGCAATGCTAGTTATTGCATCATGGTTGATTCGAGTATGACCGTGCTAAGGATTTAAGGGATTTAATTTGTGTCATCTTGCATGTTACGTGTTTACATTTAATGACCCTTATTTTAAAACTAAAAAAAATATTTTTTTATTTTTCATCTCTGCTATTATTGACCTCATTTTTAGTGAGATTAGTTTCTTCTTAGGATTTGAGATCTAGCATTAGGATTCTCTCTTCAATTATCTTAGAGCCTTAGAAATGAGAATCACCTCATTTCATAAATTCAAACTGCTTCTATACTCTTTTGGAGTTCTGCGTGTGACTTTTGACCTTTAGTACGTAGAAGGTTGAAATTAGCATGAGAGAACTCAAAAAGAGTCATTATAGGACCTTTAAGCCATAGGATTGTCTTTTGCACAATTTGCACATTCACGCGCACAAACTTCACGATTTGTCCAGTTAACACGTTCAAATACCACAATTCACATCGTCTACGCTGTTATTCGTCGAAAGCTTAAATAAAAATTTGAAATGTTCGACCGCGAATTGAAATTTTGATGAAAAACCGAATTTAACGTTTTTTTTAACTTGATCGTGGACGAGGTTGTCTGAACGACTTCGGATGGCGAAACAGACTGTGTCAGTCCGTTCAGAACATTGAATTTACCTAGAAAGGACATGTACTTTGTTATAGGTACATGCACACACGAAATTGAGGAATTTTTAAATATTAAGTGCATTTAAAAAAAAGAATTTTTTTCCCCAAATCCTAAATCCCTAATTTGCTCACGCACCCATGGCTTCCCCCTTTCCAATTCGCAAGGCCCAACCGAGCCTCCCTGCTCCTTGCCGAGTCTCCTCCTCGCCGCCCCCTCTCCTGCACGTGACGGAGAGTTGACTCTGTCCTCGACATTCCCTGCCCGAGGATCCTCCTTCCCGAAGCTATGCCTGAATCCACGGGCTGCGAACTTCCTTCCTTGGTGGGTTGACCTTGACGAAGTTGTTCCCTGAAGCACTTGATTGGCAATCTCATCTTCTTCCCTCCCAATGCTTCTCTCGCTGCCACCCTGCTCGCCGCTTGGTCCTTCGCTCTTTGGTTGGCTTTCCTCCGGTGAGTAGAGGGCATCTCTTCTTCTCCCTCTTGCCTATATAAACCCCATCTGAGGGAGGTTTGAGGGTTGGCCGAAACTTTTGGGGAAAGGGGAGGTGCTGCCGGATTTTCGGTTTGCTCGTGCTGCTTGATTGCTCGACACTTTGGCTGGGTTTTTTTGCCTTCCTTGCTGGTTCACTCGATACTTTTACTTGTTGCTTGTTTGGCTATTGAGGTATTAGCTTCTTGCTTCATTGCTTGAGACCCTTGCTTTGTTACTTACATGGGAGTTCTATTGTGAAATTTAGTTTGATCTTTTGTTTTACAATCTCTTGTTTTCTTCATGTCCATTTACACCTCTCACGCCGAGATCTCTAAGCAGTCTTTATTATTTATGTTTCATAATCTATGAAGATGTGTTTAGCCAATCTTGCTCTAATGATTTCTTGCATGGCGATGTGAGTAATCTCTAAAATCTGCATCATTTGGAATTGCCTTGAATGCATTTTCTAATCCACCTGGAATTGGGAAATTAAGGTCACTTTAAGAACTAATTGTGTTTAATGTCAAAGAATGAGAATGGTTACAGAATTGGTGAATTGGAACATATGAGCGAGTGGCGCAAATTAAAATACATTTTCTGAAAATGTGAGGGATGGTAGGGAGGCTCGCACAGCAAAATTGCTTGAAAGGAGAAAACTCAGATTTATTCTTGAATTGGGGCAAAACTGTCGATGAATGGGAATCATACAGGGGAGGTTCTGCCAAAGCTTTTGTGCTCGTTCTTTTTTTTGGTTCGTTCAGGAGTGGAAAGGTTATGCTGAAAGAAAATCTACGGGTTTCTCGGACTGATTTAGCATATCATTTTCTTCTTCTATTTAATCATCTCACATGTTTTATAACATGATTGTAGGAACATTACAGGATTGACCTATATTGATTTTTTTAAGAATTCCTTGGACATGTTAAGCTTGCCTGGAATGATGGTGGCCATCCCTCTTGTTTGCAACCTTTTTTTTTAGCCATGAAGGAAAGTTTAAAGGCATGCTTCTTGTCCTATGTTCTGAGCCTTAGAGGAATTCTTTTTCCTGCTGCCCTTAACCGAAAATTGCTGAAGCTGTAATCTGTTTATTTGTTTTTTATTTCTTTATAACTTGGCTTTGAATGGTCCTTACCCTTTTGCTGTAAGATTACAGAAATGTTAACTCAAATGATATGCATAAATGTATTAGTGGTGCTTCACCATTCAGAGGAAATTAATAACTCAGAGAGGAAACTGGAGGGTTCCTTTGTGGATATTTGCTTTGGCTGCTTTAACATATTTTGAATTGATTTTTGAATCAATATATATATATTTTTAAGTAAGTTGGTTCATGAGCTGAGGCGTCGAGTCGGGGTTGCTTTAGGCCTGACTTTTCTGAAGTGCTGTACATATTTTCTTTGGAATTTCTGGTTCCTTTTGTAAGTCACGAAGACTAAAAAAAAAAAAGAGGGAAGGTTTACATACATGCACTCAATTCTTATGTGTTTACATATCCAGCATCTGAAATTTTCTTATTTAACGCATGAGCCTTTTGATTTTATATATAGGCCACACAATTCTTTTGCATTCGCATGTCTAACTGACAAAATTCTGCATTTACGTATATACCACTTCATCCTATGCATGAGAGCTTGGTTTCATTTTTGAGAGCTTGAATGGTTATATTTTGATTCTATAGGAAGGATTTGGATGGTGTAAATATAAAACAGTGAATTTTAGGTGTTAGGTAAGTAAATGTAGAAGAATTGGAAGATATTCATGAAAATCTTTCACCCTTTAAGTGAGGCATTCCTTATTCTAACTCGCTCGAATTACAGAGGAGTTCACTTCTCTTATTTGAATGACAAATTTTGGGCCTAATTGGAAAAATTAAAATAGTGGCATTTTCGATGCAATGTGAGAGATTTGGATGATGTGAATGCACTGTTTAAGTTTAGAGATTGAATATGTAAATGCATAAGTGTTGCGGGGCTACGTATGTAATCGTCGTATTGGTTTGGACTCGTTTCGACTTGTTTGAAATGCGGTTGGGAAATGATACCTTTTTGGTTGATTCATTTGTGAAATTGGAGAAAATGATATCCTTTTGAGGTTGATTCATGGATCTATAGGCCACATTTTTGGGACTTTTTGTCGATCTTTTAGATGCGGTTTTGAGGGCCGATTCACCTTTTTACCTTTTCGACCTTTCAGGTGGATCAATCTCCCCTATTTTTATTCTTTTCTTCATTGTTTCTTGGTTCGGGTTTTCGCTGCTTATGTCTGATACATAAGTGCGCATATATAGTCTTTTGCTATATATAAAATCATAAAGCAAGGTCGCAAGTATGTCGGTTTTGTTTTGGGGCTTAGGACGGTGTTGACAAAGACACACCGGTGGTAGAAGAAAATAATATTTCATCCTTGGGCATCAGGACCCAATCTAGGGACCTAGTGAATTGTAGGATAATAATATCATTCACCGACACAAGACTAGCGGGGGACCTGTATATTCTTAGGTTGTTGGCGGTTCTACGCCCGACAGCGTGATCGACTCGTGGATAACTATAATTTTCAAAACCGATAAAACAGACACGGTAAAAACAAATACAATATTTATAAAAAATATTTTCACTACAAACAAAATTGATATAACTTTCTTTTTGTATGTCTGAAATTCATGTGCATGCTAAAATATAAATTTTAAATATATTGTAACTTGGTTGTCCACTTGTCGATTACCAGTACCGGGCTAAGAAACACCCTCCTAAGTTAGGTTTAGTATGACACCCTTCTAGTTGAGTGTAGGGCTCTATACATTCGAGTGACTGATAGTAGCCTTCGACGTCCCTCGAGTATAAATATATAGTATCTGAGCCTAGCCCCGACCCGAGTGCTTGCGGTTTTCTTTCTTTGGATTTTTCGTGTGATTTTATTGGAGCTTTTGGTAAAACACTCGTGGTCTTCTTTTCGGGATCTCCCTGTATTTTCGATGACTTTCTTTGAAGTTTTCATTTGTTGCTTTCTTTGAGTTTGCCGTCGTGAGTCATTTGCCGATTTTCTCGAGTTTTTCTTTATCGTGGGTTATTTGCCGCTCTTTCTTGAGTTTTTGCTAGGTGGTATTTCTTTTGTTGATGCAATGCATACTAGCTCATTTCTTAAATCATGTCATTATACTTGTACCTGTTACTGTTTCTGTTACAAACTATATCTTAGAGTAGGATGTCAGTAGTTGGTTTTATAGAAGGTACCCGACAGCAGATTGTTGATTCAACAATTGCATGTACACTTAAAATTGACATCAAACTCGAAGGTGTTACGACGAGAAGCTCGGAGCTAGTATTGTGGGCAGCACGACCATCTTCATCAGCAGGAGGATGTACAACAACATATCTTTCCTTAGAATTAAACAATAAACCATAAGATTTTGAAGTTGTTTGCTTATGCAATATAAATCCTCAACATTTTCTTTAGGCCCTTGTATAACTATGTTGTACAATCGAAGTCGTAATTCGTCTTAGGATTGCGAGGTTGTAGTTTGTCACGACCAAAATCTTCACATCTTTCAGGATATTTGAGTGATAGTTTCACATAAGTGTAAGTCATAATTAATAAAATTGGCAGGATGAAACATTTAAATAATCTCTCTCTCTGAAATTGAAGCCAAACATTAGGATAGTTCGAAAAGTCATCGAGGTTCTCCTCAGGATCTGGTCACATCCCCTAGTCTTTCTTCCTTTGGATTTTATAATAAATTTTCGAAATTTGAGATATTCCTCTTTCACATCTCTTGGTCTGATCTGGTTGAAAAGTCCTGATTTTTATGGAGAGTTTTCTTGGGTGACTCTGATTATTTAAGATGTAATTAACTATAGAGGCTTGCCCTTATAGGAAGCTTTTCTGAACCCAACTTAATATAATCCTTATTTAATTTTTCGTATTAAATAGGGGAAATTGTCGACTTATAATAAAATAGTTTCGCAGATCAAACAAATGTTATATATTTCTTAGTTTATTCGATCGAGTCTCACCCTCAAGTCTTGTATTTATTTTTTGGGATCGATAAAGGGTTTGATGTATAATGATCTTTCATTTAAACTATGAAAAATGTGAGGTCATTTTGATTTTATATTTTTCAAAACTATATATATATATATAAATTAAATGTCATTCCAAAGCGGACGACGATATTTTGATTCTGGCGACCGACAGCATCCCACGGACAACTCCTCAACTTTTTAATGCCGACAACTATAATTTTAAAATTATGCGTGTAGCAATTTTAAACCAAATGTAAGGCTAACTCTTTTCAAAATCCATCCTAGGTGACACCCTTTAGATCCCTTGCATCTTTAGAATGGGGTACTTGTGGCAACCCTATCAATGTCATATGTACCTTGAGACTTTTCCTTATGCACTTAAAGGCAAGTTTGGAGACTTCTTATTAAATGATGTGCTAGGCTAGAATTAGGGTGCTAGGTAGTACTTTCGACACCTCTAGCCATTGTTTTTTGTTGGCTTGTTTGTTCTAGCTATACATCACTTTTGTGTTTATTTTGGTGTGTTCGTGCATGCATGTTTTGATATGCATGATAGTATATTAAGGCGGTCTTTAATAGGGGACCAAGTCATATATATGCACACACATAAGTACAATAAAAAGAGGGAGCAACGTAATGATTATTGCTAACCCTTTTTACAGGAGCTGTTTAGCCGCCCATCAGGCATGACTTAGACATGTTGCGTGCTTGTTTAGCTTCACGTTGACTTTGTCTTTGTTAGGGTACTTTTTAATCTTTCTTGCTGTACTTTTTGGAGTCATAGGAAGAGTCTGTTTTAGAAATAAGGTACGAGCATGGGTTATGAGGCACTAGATAGGCGGAACCACTCGACAGAGATTAGGAGCTTAGCTTCACATTGATGTTGTCTTCATTAGGGTACTTTTTTTATCTTTCTTGATGTACTTTTTGGAGTCCTACGAGTCTGTTTTAGAAATAAGGTACGAGCATGAGTTCTGAGGCACTAGATAGGCGGAACCACGCGACAGAGACTAGGAGTTGTTTGCTCCTATTTTGTACCTTAATTCTAAATCTCATTTATGTGTAGAAATAGGACCAGACTTGTAATTATGTGAAGTTTGACAGTCTTTTTCTTTTCTGGGGTATGTCAACGACTTAACTACACTATCTTTTTATTATTTTATATTTGGCTTGGTTTTCTCATTTTTCTAGCAAGATTGCATGCTTGGTTCTTTTTGCTATTTCTGTATGGTTGTATTTGAGATGCTACAAAAATTACAATTTAGGCTTTTTAGGACCTTTAAATTGTAAATCTTTTTACAAAATTACTAATAAAAGTGTCAAGATAAATTAAAATTTAAGACTAAAATTGTCATGATTTTTCAAAACTTACTTTTACTTTCCTGCATGACCTTCGGGTCGGTCTCCATAATATTTATGGATCACTCTAGACAACTGTGCCATTTTGCATGTCCCAATGTGGTCCTTATACTTTTCCAACCCAAGTGGCCTAACATAGATTTCTACTTTTGTGGTTGTTTAGTACGCTTAGGTCGTTAGTGGACTCGCTGACTCATTCGGGGTGTAAGTCATTTTATTGAGAACATTTACAACTTTATAATTGAACCTCCCTTTTTTTTCTTTTTCAACGACATCCTTGCCACTTTGACAGGTATAAGTCCCACCTCTTGAAGCTCCAATAGTAATCATAAGATTGAGTTTTGTTCCTCTGACCGTAAGGCTACTGAAGTCCCTGTGGATGACACAATTCATGCATTACTGACCCAGAATCTCTGGACATGTTGGGTTGACTACCTTCATGACCAAGTAGACTTAAGGTCTCAGCGGCTTGGGATGATGAGTCTGTGTTACCCTAACCCAACTACCTTTACCTTATAGGGATTACTCCTCCCTTTCTTTGAATACCCATATTGAGTCCTATCACTCCTCTTGCATTCATTAATATCATCTCGACGACCAGATTATCGATGAATTATCGTCCGTTTGAGATATGAAGATTTGTCACATGCCCTTATGGTCCATACGGGCTTTAATGTATCGGGATTCCATATATGGATGATTCGATTATTTCACAGGCTCCTTATGTCGATGAGACTATGTGGGATTGTTAGAGACTCACTCTTCATCCTGTGGCCTAATAAGAGCTTTGAAAACATTGAAGTGTTCCCATGTGAAATAACTGTCCTTTAATAGCCCTGTGCTACTTGTCACTACTAATATAATCAAAACTCCCCATATCAAGATTATTATTGAGCAGCTCTCAAGATGTAATTAACCAAGTGAGATACATTCATTTGGTAACACTTTAGACCTCATAACAGACAAACACACTTGAATCTCTAGTTGTGAGTAGCTTTTGTAAGCATTTTTTCGTATATCTTTGGCACAAGCTATTTCAAATCGATCTTATTCGGACACTTGACATGTGTTATCGAGGTTTTTCGCACGGAAGTTCTTCACCTGCTTTCTCTTGTTTGTCCACCTTTGTCGTATGCGTTGCTTTTCCAGTTCTATTTTCTTTTGATCATCCGCATGATCTAGAAGAGATACTTATTCGGAAAATAAAAGTAGATGATGATGAATAAATTAGCAAGTCCTTTAAAAATAAAAATAAAAAGTAATAAAAAACAAACTCATTAAGCATGATTGATATAATCTAGGAATAAGAGGTTGAGCTTAAAAAAGTCAAACCTAGTAGGCATAAATTAATGAAGAATGCAAAACATATAGTGAATTATTGTACTCCCCCAAACCAACCATAGTCTAAATAGTAAAATGAAAAAATTACTAAGTAGACATTTATTGTGATAATTACATTGTATCATGTTTAAAATATGTATGTGATTAACCATAAGGTTTGTGTGCACATATAACAAAAATAAACAATAAAGTTTGTTAATTATCAAAAGGTCTATTGAAATCTTATTTGAGAAAAAATATGGTAAAAATATAATTTATTTTAGCAAGAATTTTAATAAACTCAAAGGTAGAAATATGAATCATACTAAAATAAAAGATGATATTTACACAATGAAATAAAATAATTTATTATTTTAAAGATAAGCGCAATATTCTCATATATTTTTCTTAGTATCATTCAAAAGGTATTCATTTTCCTTAAATGGTCCACAATTTTGTGAATTTTGATTCTTTCTTTTTACAAATCCATCACCAAAAGTTTGAAATTTATACTTATAATACCTTGGTTTTATAAACTTTTGCAAGAAAATATGTATTTCATTTTTAAAAAGACAGCGATTGTGATATTTTTGAAGTGATGTTAAAGATTTGAGTGATATGTATAGAAATATGAATGTTTGTATTAAATAGACTAATAAATGAAATTGTTTGGTATGTATGTAAATGCCTCTTTTTTCATTCAATTTGATTTCATTGCTTTTCTTGCATGTTTTATATTATTCATCACTAAACAAGGTATTGAGAATATACATAATAGTTTTACCAATCTTTAGATGTAAAACCATATATAGCATAATATGAGATTATATAACTTGATTCATTTTATATAATATCATTAGAGAAAATATATGACTTCACACAATAAACTATATATATATATATATATATATATATATATATATATATATATATATATATATATATATATATATATATATATATATATATATACCCCAATTCCTATGCTTGTACATATCTAAATTTTATTTTAGTTTTTTCTTTACTTATAGCACCCAAATCTTTTATATCACATAGAAAATACCACTATTTAACTTTTAAAAAGTGAAGTACTGATTCTCATGCATAGATAAGATGATATACATCTAAATATTGAAACTTAGGTATTAGATACGTAAACACATAGGAATTGAGTCGTATGTATGTATGTAAATTTTTCTGTTTATATCTATATACCTCTAGACTTAGAATTAACTCTTTAAAGCTGTACAAATCAGAGGGCTGGCTTGATAGTGATGCATAACTAAAGTTTGAAAGCTAACCTATAAAAAATATTTCTTAAAAAGTTGCCAAAAAAAAGTTTTATTCGTGAGCAACATTGCAATCCTAAAACAATATAATATGAAGAACTTGGAAGAGATCATGACCTTTCAAGATAAGGTTTCATGGCAAAAGCTGAAAACGCTGATTTGGATTGTAATAAAACAAAAAAAAAGCAAAACAAATGAGAAGGCTCTATGTAATTTCTTTTTTGGCAAGTTTGAGGATTTTGTTGAGCTGCGCTCTGTGGAGGATCAAGCAACCAGATGTGTGAAAGTTAAAGATAATTGTATCTGGGAAAGTGTTTTAAATTGTGCTGCTGCTGACAGTGGAGCCATAGGAACCCACTAATGTTTGAAATTGGTTTTAATTTGTTGTATTTTATAGAGGAAGTGCAGCATATGAGTCAGAAGAATACTGAACCTTCTCTTAAAATAAGAGTTGATGAAAAGGATTATTGGTAGATTTTATATACGATGAAATATTCGTAGCAATTGACATAAATTTTTGTATGGAGACTTAAAAAGAAGAATGATTATGTGGTTTAATTTAATTTAAATGATTTCGTTAGATGTAGTCACAGGTATTGTTTGAGGTGGCTGCAGCTTTTTAAAAAGGTGATTGTAAAATTGTGGTATAGAAACTAACTTCTTGAAAAGCTGTGATGAGAATTATATATATATACATATCCAAAAAAACATTCATCTACTTTCTTATAACATCTTCTCATCACAAATATTACTAGAAATCAACAGGAAAGCAGTTTCTTAAACGGAACTATGATGGTGGTCTAAAACGCAAAAAAGGACATATTAAGTTGTCCCAAACATACCCTAAGATTACGAATAACTGCTCTTCCTAGAAACGAAGGAAGGCGGCGATAGAGACGAGGTCATAATTTATGAGTTTATTTTGAAAATAATAATAATAAACATATCATTAGAGGTATTAATATTAACACAAAGTGATATAATATTGATTTATTGTAAGAATTTAGATTCTAGCATCAAAATCAAGCCTCAAATGATCAAATGAAATAAGAAGCTCTAGTTTTTGTGTGGTTGTTAAGTTATGATAGAAGTTTTAGCTCTCATACCAGTACATATATATATAACACAACCCATATATTGGAGTGTTGATTCAGGTTGTATAAATTTTTTTGATAATTTTAAACAAACAACAATGTATACAAGTATTTTTTTTAAAAAAATATATATGAAATACTATTATTATTATATTTATTAATATCAAGTATTGCAATAAATATATTGGAAATGCATATACATCATACGAGCACCACTCACCGGACGAACTTGAAATAGGCCGACTATATTGAATCGTTCTAAACTAAGCCAAGCCGATTTAGCCTGATTTCATAATCAACTTAGCCGGCTTGATCAAAAGCTGATCAACAGCCAACTCTCAGCACACACTTACTCCTTTCAACTTATCAATCTACTCAATAGATTAGTTGAGCAAATCAAATAAAGTTTGTTCACCAATTCAACCAAATTTAAACTAATGAGACTATGCTTCACTCCCCTTTAGATGCTCACAGGTCTATTCCTGGCTTAAATAGAACATTATCAACCCCACAATAACAAACAATACAAAGCATTCTCAACTATATATTATAAAAATATTTCTTCAAGATTTGTGCTGAGAACTTTTGAGGTATTCAGAAGTGCTCAGCTAACAACTTTGCCATGCAGCACATTTAATTAGCAAAGGTTCAGCCACCAAACAGCTTAATTATCTTATATTCTATTTTTTTTAACTGCTATTAATATTTTGAAAATTATTATTGTGCTACCTAAACAAGGCAAAAGGTGTATTAAATTAAAGGGGGCATATACATGCATACCATACAATTCATATGTATTTACTTGTCTGACACCTAAATATTCATATTTAGGTGCATAACACTTTAATCTTTAACCTCACATTAAAAAAAACTATCATTATTTTTTTTTTTAAGTGAGATATGTATTTTCATGCATGAGTTTATGACACAAAAATGTTATAAATGTAGATATCAAACTTTCGGGGTTACATATTGTGCATCATAAAGGTATTTGCACTGATCTTAGAGAGATCTGACGATAAAAAAAAGAGAACCACGAAGGAAGCAGATCCACTATAGGGCTATTGTGAGGCACACTTGACTGAACAAACAAAGCCATGCAAGTCAGGCCGACTAGGCCAAAATCAACCGAGCCATAAGACAAATAAGAAGATGACTGAATGATCCAAGTGTATGCAGTCCATCTAGAAACGTGACAAGAGAGCATCCAAGTCATGAGCTGCAGAAAGACCAACTTGACACAATAACATATCCTACAATAGAGCCGACCCGATGGAAAAGCTGGTTCTGCAAAGTATGTATGACTGTCCTACGTGAACCAAAAGACTCTTCACTAATGACAGAAGATATTCAACTAGGCTGGATCAACCGACAAATCCCTACCGACCAAACTCAGCCAAACAAGTTGACTCCACCAACCCAAATCAGAAGACTGTTGGACGATAACGCATGCCTCTTTTTAACTAAGGGTAAAAAATGTAATACAACTATTGTATTTAATCTATAAATAAGGGGAAAATTATATAAAGAATCAATACTATTGAACACTATTTATTATCATTCACCTCTCCCCCCTCCTCTCTCTCTTCTCATTTACGCTCTATTCATTGAGTGTGATTCACGAACAATCTCAGTATCAACACAAATGCAAATAAATGAGAATGATGCGGTATACAGGTAAATTTTCCTACATTCAACTTCAATCCTATACATGTGGATATGATAGGGGGAGCTTAGATATTGTTGTTTCAACAAGCTCATGATCTCTTTCACCAAGCTACATGTCTTTAAATAATAATAATTAAATAATAATAATAAATATTATTATTATTTAAATAACTGAAAGTTTTCATAAATGGTTTCCAAACAAAGAGACATGGCTACCCCATCATAATTTCAACAAACTATTTCAATAAATTCATCATAAATATGGCCGCTCTCCTCTTGAATTGCAAGAAACCAGAAATATAATATTTAATTGACCACCTAACATTATTGTATTTCTATATGGGACACAACCTTTTTATTTAAGCTAATCATTAGTTTCTGAAAGAATAATTGGTGGAGGAATATCACCTACAAAGGTAGTAGATATGTGCCCCATAAATTAATAAGTAGTCTACTATTTATTGATAATGACTCCCTCATCTCAAATATATTTTTGTGGTCCAAAATTGCAGTTTAATGTTTCATATAAAGATAGTCTAATAATAATCATAATAAATAGGTGCATTTACAACATACCACATAACTCTTATGTATTTAATACTTGTGCTGCGTAGCTCAGTCTGTTGGTTGGCATCCTTGGTGTAAGACCCCTTAGGTTCGGGGGTTCGAATCCCCCTTTGACGACCTGAGCCTTAAGGAGGGTGGTACTCGAATTATTAGACACATTAAAAATGGCTGGAGGCTTGTAAAATTGCATCTAGTCAATCCTTTAAAAAAATGTATTTAATATTTCAAACACTTAAACTTTTATATTGAGTAAATTGTCAAAATAGTTCCGGACTTTTTACATAGGACAGTTTTAATTCTAGAGTTTATAGAAGCTCCAAATTAGTACCCAATTTTTTTTTTTTTTAAAAAAAATTGAGTTCTAATAGTTTTCTATAAGTATTATTTCAGCCTCAATTTAAAGATTCTGCGGACTAATTTAACACTTCTATAAATTTTGGGACTAAAACAACCCCATGTAAATAGTGAGGGGACTATTTTGGCATTTCACTCCTTTTATACTTATATACATGACACTCTAATATTTACTATCAAATGAATTTAAAAGTGAAACACGAATTCTCAAACATAGGTTTATGACATGAAAGTTTTATAAATATGTATATGAAACTTTAGGTGTTTGATATATAAATACAAAAAAAATAATGTGGTATGTTGTAACTCTTCTAAATAAATAATTAGGGAATAAAAAAACTACAATTAAGCCCATAAATACAACATAATTATAAGTGGAAAGGAATCTTGGGTTTTAGGTATTTGACAAGGAATGGATGTTGACCCTTCAACAAAGGCAGAATACCAAACCAAACCATTTGAATGGAGGAATTAATAAATAAAAATACAAGTGGGGGGCATTATTGTTAATAGTTTTAATTTAGAAAAAAAGAGAAGGTATTAGATAATTAGATAAATATAAATTGACACTTTCAAGCATTAAAAAGAAGCTTGATAAGACCTCATAAGCTTAATTATTGCCGGAAAAATATTTTAAAAATCAAAAATATATTTTTTAAAAAAATTGAAAACATGTATTGGGAGCTAATATAATGAATAAATATAATAATAACAAAGATGTCAAGTATCATTAAAAAAAAAACAAAGATTTAATTAATTAATTTGGCTTAAATAAACCTATGTGAAATAAATGAGAGGAAATGGTCCTCTTTTAAAAAATACACGAGCATATAAATAAAAATGACACGAGAAAATAATATTGTCTTCAGAGCTGGCTGCAATATTTTAAAAAGGTGAATAAAATAAGTTCTTAGAAAGCTAGATTGAGAATAATAAATATATTTTCTTACGATCACTGCACTTTAAGAGGTCAGGTTGAGAAATACAGCTTCCCACCACATAAATTTCTAGAAAATGATAGGAAAGCAATTCCCAAGACGGAACTATGGTGGCAGGCTGAAATGTTGAGCGGACAGAAAAATGTCCCAAACAGACTGATCTTAAGGGAAAAAAGGGAAGTATCTCTTAAAAATAAACACGAAAGAGAGGATAATAAAGAAGATTTAGTAATTGCATAATATATATATATATATAGAATATATTCCAGTATGTTGAAGGAATTATCACAGAATTTCTATATAGTACCAAAGAGTCACCAAATAAAGAAAAGAAAAGAAGGAATCTCCAGTTCTGTTTCTGCAACAATTCCCTCAACATACTAAACATATTAGAATATATTCTATTGTATTTACATATCTAACACCCAAACTTTAAATTTTACATTTACACCACCCAACCTATGCTTCAAAACTTAGAATAGTGACATTTTTTATGTCATATGAGAGATTTGGGTGGTGTATGTAAATAATAAACTTTAGTTGTTACTTATGTAAATACACAGGAATTGGGTGGCACATATGTAAATGCCCCAAAACTTTTCGGCATTTCACTTAAGAATAACATATTTTACATGTAATTATGCCATTATGTCCAACACTAAAAGAATTTAAGCAAACAGTATGCTTCACTGACCATCTTATTTTCAGGTGAAATGTCTAATTCTTAAGCAGCCTAGAATTGACCTATTTTTGTATTTCACTCCAATAGCTATTTATTCTTTGCTCTTCTACTTTTTCTACACCAACTTTTTCCTCCATTTTAAAAATAAAAGCTAAAATATAAAATAAGCCATTTCTAAAAACCAAATTAAAAAAAAATAAAAAAAAAATGAATTATACATGAAAAAAATAAATTCCAAATATCCAAATTCTGTATCAAATATTCCGTGTACAGCACTATATACCGATTCATATAACCTGTTCTGCCTTAAGGACAACAAATTTGTAAGTTTGATATAAGTAAAACGTTATTTAGGCTCGCGTGAGCTAAGATGTTCCACATCAGTCTTCCCCTGTTTCAGAATGATCCAAGCTGGTTGTCATTTGGGTTGAAACTTCATCAGGTGGGTGGTAAGGATAGATATTAGACACATTAAATGAAGATGATGTGTTCATATCTGGCTGCAAGACTATGACATCAGCATTATCATTAATTCATGTAGTCACCTAGAATGGTTCAAATTTTCTGGGACTTAGTTTGGAATAGGTGATAAGCAGGAAGCATTGCTTGCGGAGACTCGCCATAATGAGATCACCAAGTTCAAATACCTTGTGTCTTCAATGAAGATATACTTCTTGTTTATACTTTCTGTTTGATTTGAAGAGTTTCATAGCATTAGTGGCCATTTCATGAGCAAGAATGCTCTTGCTCTTTGGTAGAACCACGGGATCAAGAGTAGGGTTTTGTGGCTTTTTATAAACCATGGTAAAAGGGCACTTACCTGTGGAGCGATTTTGCATGGAACTATACTCAAATTTGGCTTGACCAATGAATTCGTCCCACTGTTTTGAATGTTTTTAAGGTAAGCAACACAACATTTTTTTCTACATTGTGGTTTACCACCTCGATTTGACCATCCGTTTGTGGGTGATAAGAGGAGCTTAACTGGAGTTCGATTTGTAACCTTTTCTACAGTTCACACCAGAAGTGACTAACAAATTTTACATCGCTGTTTGAAGTAATGTTGTGAGGTAGCCCATGAAGACACAATATTTCAGGGAAGAATAACCAAGCAATGTGAAGCACATTTGAAGTCTTCCCGCAAGCAATGAAATGTGTCATTCTCTAAAATCTATTCACCACTTCCATCACAGAATCTATACTTAGTTTAGTTCGCGTTAAACCCAAAACAAAGTCCACACTTTCATCGTTCCAAATGAAATCCAGGACCAGTAAAGGTAAGTATAATTTTATATTTTGAGATGCCTCTTTTTAAGTTTGACATATATGACACTTTTCGACATAGCAAGTAACATAACGTCGTAAGTGCGACTAAAAGAACTTGGATTGCAACAAAGCCAAAGCATTTTTGTGGCCTACATAGCCTCTTAGACTGCCAACGTGCACTTTCTTAATCAATTGCAAGCATAAAGAGGTATTCATAATACATATATAACTCGTTACCTCTGTTGTGAGTTATTTACTTCCTGACATAGAAAT
>NEWO01000002.1:9884662-9904492 GCA_003013225.1 Phalaenopsis aphrodite | reverse complement strand
AAAACCTATAATTTGTGTGTGATTGTCATCGACTTATAGCATCAACAATCATGTTTTGTGAACCAGCTTTGTGTTTAATCATAAAACTAAACTTTTACAAGAATAAAATCCAATGAGTGTGCATCATACTCAATGAATTTTGAGAATTGAGATATTGCAATGATTGATGTTCATTGCATAAAATAAAATCTCGATGTAGAAGATAATGTTCCCATTGCTTTAAGGCATGAACCACCACATAAAATTCTTGTTCATAGACTGACCACTTTTGCCTACCTGGACTTAGTTTTTCACTAAAAAATGTGATGGTTCGCCCATCTTAAGAAAGAACAGTTTTAATGTCGATGGAACAACATGGATATCCACCTAAAATGGTTTGTTGAAGTTTGTTAAGGCCAAAACTGGAGCTATTTTTAGAGTTGTCTTGATAGTTACAAAATTGTGTTGTTGTTCACCTCCCTAATAAAATGTTTTGCTTTTCAAGCAATCAGTAATGGTGTGAGAATAATACTCAGATCTTTAATAAATCTACGATAAAAGTTAGCTAAACCATGAAAACTATGTACCTCATATAGAGACGACGATATTGGCCAATTTGGAATGGCTGAAACCTTTTTGGATTCTTCCCTTTTTGCCAAAATCAGATAGACCAAAAAATAAACAATTGGAAAAGCAAATTCATACTTAGATGTGTTGAGGTAAGGTTTATGAGTTCGCAGAACCATAAATATTGAATAGAGATGTTGTGCGTGCTTTTCAAAAGATTAGTTATATACTAAGATGTCATAAAATTAAACCACAAAGCAATAAAAAATGGCTTGAGAACCTCATTCATGAGCCTCATAGAAGTTCTAGGTGCATTGCATAACCCAAACGACATCACCAAATTTTGAAGGCGGTCTTTCATTCATCTCCCGACTTAATACAAATTTGGTGATATATGCTACAAATATCCAAATTAAAAAAATTTGTAGCATATGAGGAACCGAAAAATAGTATTTGATTATGAATTTATTAATTGCACGACTATCCATACATATTCACCTCTAAGCATCTTTCTTTGGCACAAATAAAATTGGAACAACGAGAGGGCTCATAATGGACCAAATTAATTGTTTCTCTAACAATTAATTTACTATGCATTGTAAACTTTGATATTCTCTTGGAATCATCATGTAATGAGGGAGGTTGGGGAGTGAGGCATTTGATACTAGGTCAATTTGATGTTGAATGGGGCACATAAGTGACCACATGGGCTGTAATTCAACATGCTCTATATCCTTGAATTGCACAAGTAAATCTTATTTCTCCTTGGTCACCTTACCTATTGGCGACTCCATGTTGCATTCATTCACTATGAGATAAAAAAGAATTGTTGATTCTTTGAAAGAACTTAAGATCATTAGTCTAGAATTTGCACATACCTTGGTTTTTCCTAGTGCTTGGTAGTATGTAACGTGTTGGGTGTTGAAACTAATCAAACTTTTTGTCCCTTCCATTCAATAGGCATTGGGACGACATTCATACATCACTCCTAAATCGAACTACTAAGATTGACCGATAATTAAATGGCAAACAGGCATGTCCAAAGCACCACAAAGAACCTCACAAACAAAATATTTTTCAATTGAAAACTTGACACAACACATATCCGTAACCAATAGATCAATACCTCGTTTCAACCAACTAATGTGGTATTTTATAAAGCTTAAAATGAAAATTTGTATGCGAGCTATTTGATTTAATTCATATTTTAAAACCATATGAATTGCTTTAAGACACCAAATACTCCATCTAAAATAGCTTAAATAAACAAATTTAATTCTCGCACGTCCTCCAACCAACACGTAGAATGTTCATGTATTAGGTTCGAGAATATTGCGCGAACTAATTAGGTTGTAATGTATATAAGATAGGATTGTAAATTCTACCCCACTAGTATGATCATCTTCCTCATAAGAACTGGAGTTGAACATCTAGTAAGCTAATAAACGTCTAAATCCTAAAGTAGAAATTTATAAGTCCAAATCAGCATAAACGTCTAAATCCTAAAGTAGAAATTTATAAGTCCAAATCAGCTAGTCTGATCCTCCTACCTATAAGGACAGAACTCGACATGACTTATACTTTAAAAAATTTAAATTGACAAAACTAAATGCCCCCACTTAAAATATAAAAGTTTTAAATGTTTAATACCTTGATGATGACTGTATTGATTGAAAATTTCAACTCGAGGGGTCAATATTTTGAATCAAGGTCTTTTAAAATAATTAACCAATATCCAAGCTACAAAATCAATCACTAAAGACTTAAAGCAAATCTCTTCACCCTCCACAACAGTTTGTTGAGGGTGACAGATTTATGACCAACTTCAACTCACAAAGAGCTAATGTCATATTAAATGTATCTTTATATTCACAATCATAGCGATTGCATGCCAGTAAGTACCTTACCTAAGTCCTTAGTCCACGTAGTTTTGCCGTCAAATGACACCACAAAATAACAGTTAAGACCAAAGCCCTCAGACCGAGTGATTGTCGCCAAAGGACACCATTATATTACAGTCACTATCGTAGTCCGTATGTTCCTTAACGTCTTTCTACAATTTGAGTTGTGAATCATAAGAGTACAATTAATTTACACAAAGCCTTCTGTTAGCTAATGTTGACTTAAATTTGTCTCCTTAGACAAACATCCACTAATATTTACAAGGATACCTTGGATGACACAACCCATGGTTGTAGTAAGGATTTGTCTGTTAGGTTTGGTCGATTAACTCTTCTAACTAAATAGATCATGTACTATGACGACCCGGGATGACAAAACCATAACATCTTGATCGAGTTTTGTCTTCATTCCCCCATCATCTGCAAGCTTCAAATGATGAATTATACAACTTAAATCTTGTGTTTGCTGTTATTATATGTTGAATATTCAATTATTAATGAGTAAAATTAGTCAAAAGTGCTCTCCCGTTATCAAAAGGGGTATATAACCATATGGGCTTATGCCCATGTGAAACCCCAAACCCGAGATAAAAAAAGTACTCGCTAAATGAGGCAAAATTTCTTGGTAGTGTCTTATCTACAATCTAATCAAATATATGAAAATTTAACCCTCAAAAACTCTCTAAACAAAACAAAATTAATATAAAATGCTGAGAGTTATTGGGGAGCGATCGTGAATTTTTTGGAGAGCCCACATTTTTATTAAACATACAACATTTGCTTGAAATTAGAGGGTAGGAAATGGCATGTAAGGAATTGTTTCATTCTATACCAACTTTTGGTAATGCCCTTTCCTTCTAACCGAGGGGATTGTAACAGTTGTGACCACCATGCGACTGCTACTCCTTTTAGTCGTGCTACATAATTGACATATTTTTCCACCATAATTTTCATGTTTTCAAAAAAAATTTCCATGGTCTGCTCCCAATTGAGGTAGTCCTCAATGTGTAAATGGCCATCAAAGAACAAAATATCCATCTTAGCCTGAAATTGTTGTGGATTTCTATCACGGAATTTATGCTTACAGTTTCCTGATTTTTCGGTTGTGTAAAACTCCTCTTCCTCTTCATTAGAAACTTCAACTTATGAACATACATCTTGTTGCGAGATCTATAGATATACCGGTTGTTGTGGTATATATATAAATCAAACATGAGAACAATCGATGAAGCAAAAAATAGAACGATAAAAAATTCACATCATAAAACAGTAACACCACAACTGAATACAAAAATTTACGTAGTTCGACAAATTGTCTATTTTCACGGAGCTGCAGAAGATTTTACTTCTTGAGAAATTTACACCAGTCGATCACTTCGACTTACAAGAGAAATCTCTCACTTCTTTCTCTCTTTTCTTCTCTCTCTACACTAAGATACACCGAAGAAACTATACACCGAGATAACAGAAGAATATAAACTTACAAGAGAAAAAAATCCAATTTCTCTTCTGCCACAAGCCACCAAGAAGAAGTCAAGGGAGAACAATATTCTTCTTCTTCTTTCTTCTTCCTTCTTCTTCCTGTACCGCAAGGAACTACTCCTCCTTGCACTTTTTTTCCACTGTCTCATGGAAGGCAGAAGAACTGTTCCTCTATCCTGAGAAAGCCCGAAGAAGAACTCAAAACATGACTACTAAATTGAAGGAGTCATCCGAAGCCTTTTATCACAAACAGGAAGGAGCGAAGAGATGTTTCGCTTCACAAAAAGGGAAGGCGGGAGCGGTTGGCACCGACGATTCGTGACTGGACGCTTTGCTTCGCGCGTGGGAGTGGGCGGAGGCAGGATCACAAACGAGAGATCGGTACCTTTCGTGATGGGAAGAGCGGAAGCAGGAGGGGGTCTGAACCGGACTCCAGCATAACACATCTCACTAGTTTTCAAAAATTGAAAGCACCACATTCATTCCTAGCATTCTTCTTTTGTTCCTTGTTCCTGAAACCAGTTGTTGATGGGGATACGAGGAGACCCGTTTCTTCGATTTGGTTGTCAGATGAAGAACCCCCGATGAATTGAGAGTTTGGATCTCCCTCCTCTTCTTTGTCGCAAACCTTCTGAATTCCATAGCGAGTTCATTAATGTGTTGTTTAGTGATTGCATACGCCATCCACAATGTTTCTAAGCTCTGATCATTTTAGTGAGTTGTTATCCTCCTACTTCCCTCTGTCAAGCCCTGATACAAAACATGGCGTAGAACTTACACAAGGAAAAAACAAAACAACGAGCAAGTTCTATATAAAAACTAAATGTCTAAATTATGTATCAAATATTCCCAAAAAACCAGTGTGTACCAATTCCTATCATATTCTCTCTTAGGATATAACAAATTTGTAAATTCTATATAAGGTAAATACTTCCATCAATAAAAGGAAAAATAATACTAGAAAAATAAAGGTAAAATACTCTGTAGACTTGTGTAGGCTACGATGATTCATATCACATGTCTTTCTACAAGTTGTTTTAGTGTTGTTAAAGTAAAGTTTTTGAATAGCTTTTAAATAGATAAATTATGATCCAACATTCTAAATTCTCTTTAAAAAATATTTAAAAACATCTAAATAACACCGACATGAATTCATCTAAGTTGAGATGTTATGGTCTCTCTCTTACTCTTAAGAAAGCAAAAATGTTTCATTAGGATTTATTTCGAATAGTTGCAGTTTTTTGAAGTTGTGAAGCTGTTGTAAAAGAAATTACCGTTGCTCAATAGATTGTTGTGCCTCTTACAAATTTATTTTATTTTAAGAAAATCATGCCGTAATTTTCTAGCAGTGATCGAACTTAATTAGAATATGTTGCAAAACACAACACCCACTGCAGCTTTATGAAAAAAAACAGAGCAAAATATAGTTTTGTCAAATGTTATAAAATGCAATGTGGTACTGCACCGCAACCTCAAACACACTAAGGGGGTCGATCATGAGAAACAAAAATAGAATATATAGTAATACATTTAAAACTTTGAATAAACATATGTAAATTAAAATTTTGCAAATTAAATTGTTCATCATCTTTCTAGAAAATACATAATATTAGCTACAAAAGGGCGCCTACAATTTGTCATTTATTTTTTAATATGCCAAAAAAAAAGTCATATGCGACACCGATGAAGTCATGTAGATTTACTGATTTTATGAAATGACATCCGTTCCACTTACATAATTTAAAACAAACATTTTATATAAATAAAATCAAGTTGGATATTTTTATATTGGATCTTGTTAATATGAGGTGGGCACATAATTGAAAAAATTAAATAGAATTGTCAAAATGAGCCAAAATATTCTCCTTACTGAATGGTAGTTTTGATTAGTAGTACGTTTATAGGCTCTAATGGAAAGAATAATCAAGTGCTAATTAGTGAAAGGTAGAGGAGTAGGGGTCAGTGATTCAAGAGTTTTCTTGTTAAAATTCCCAGCTTTCCCTATTTCCTCCATAGGCCTCCACTTTCTCTGTCCCTCTACTCCGCTTTTGAGACAACGACTCCAGGGAAAGCCCAGACCTTTATGTATCAGAAATGAATTCCTGGCTTGAATAATTACTGAGGTGACTTGAACTTCGACTCCCAAGACAGAGAAAGGGTGGAATAGAGAGAGAGAGAGAGCGAGACAGGGGCCTATGAAGTGTCAAGGTCCAAATCAAATGATATAGTGATTTAAAAGGTCTATCTATTCCCTGTATATTTGAAAAGAAGCAGTTTTTAGCTATCTGGTTTGGAGTTTCAGTCTACGAGAGGGCTTCCCCTGTTCTCTGATACTGCTCACTTGAGGTTTTATGGAGTCAACTTCTTTAACCTTAACCTTTCATTCATTTCCTGAACTTGCAGTTGTCTTCTTTATTCTTTAATTTGTTATCTTTTTTTTTTCGTTTTCAGCACAAGAAGAATTGGGCTTGATGAGAGCTGATAGTAGAATCGGCAAACACAGAAAGCTTTAAGCAAGTTGGACCGGATGTCTGATCATAGAGTAGGTGAAACTGGTCTTTCGAATTCAGGACCTTCGAGCCAGCCATTAGCTTATGGTCTCCATGGCTTCTCCCCTACGGCCACCAATTTCTTGTAATAATTCTTAGATTTTGTTTTTTCTTTTCTAATTCTTCTTCTATTCCATATCAGAACTCAAGTTAATGTTTAATTTTTATACCATGTTTTTAAGATTGTTTGCTATTTCAACGATCAAAGGTATTATTTTCTTGCATGCAAGATTCAGACAAACTTTTTTGCAACTTTTTTTTCTCCCTCTCTCTCTCTCTCTCTCTCTCAATTGGTAAATTTGTTTTTTTTACTAAAGGCCAACTTTTTATCCATGCACCATCAATGATGGCTTACACTTCTTCGCACTACCAAAGTTTTCGATCTTATCCATCAGAGGATATTTATTTCTCCTTTCTGTTCTATGACCTTCTATGATCCTTTAATTTGCCTTTTTTTTATGTTCAGCCTTCCTTAATTATCTCCACTCCAATTCAACCTTGTAAATGAAATGAACCTTGTTCGCTTGTTCAGCGATCAGGAAGGAGCTGCTTATTTTGAGGAGCTGGAGGAGGCTCTCATGCAAGGAGTAGTTGGAATTAGAGGCGACGGAAACACGAAGAGTAATTTCTCTCTCTATCTCCATAGCTCTCTCTCTGTTACAGCCTTGAATAGTTCCAAAAATCACAACTATTCCATGTCATGAAAAAGGAGATGACAGAGGTTTGAAATGGTCGTGTTCACGCAGGGATCACATGTGGTGTGATCGATCACTCCCTCCTATCTCTACTAACTCTCTGCACTCTTTCAGGGAAAAGGAATAAGTTCCATTAGTAGAACGCTGACAACTGAGCTTTCATTTATCTCTAATAAATGCCTCAGCTTTATTTGATCCCCTGCCTCTCTCCTCCTCTTGCAGCCTATCTTACAACTAGGCCCCCCACACTCGAGATTTTCCCATCATGGCCTATGAGATTTCACCCCAACGCTGTGGTACGCTCTCTATTTCTTCATTCTTTCATCATTGCCCTTTTTTCTCATGGAGTCAATAATCCTTTTACAGCAGTAAATTTTACTCAAAAATTCAATTTTTGATGAATGAAGAAGTTGAGTTAGTTCCATGAGAAGGAAAGTCCGTGTCTTTGAACTTTTGATGGCATCTCTTGTTATTATATTCAACAGGGGAATTCACAGTCAGCAGAGAGCAGTGATTCAGGATCAGCACAGAACACAATATCTCAGCTGGAATCAGAATCTCCAGTGAGCAGAAAGGACGATTACCCTGAGCTATTTACAGAGAAGCAACAACAGCAGCAGATGATTCCCAGTGATGGCTCTAAAGCTGAAATAGGAACAGCAGGAAATCATCAGTCCAGAGATCAAGGCAAGGTACTGTTTTTATAAACTATTCTTGTTTTATTCTCCATCATAAGCAGGTTCAAATTCCCAAAACCCCATTGTTGGGAAAAACAACAGCCCGGATATGGAAAAATTAGCCTGAGCCAACTGCCTTGTTTGGATAAATTTAACTATTCGCTTCTTCTACATACAGTTTTTTGTCATCACAGGTCCCAATGGAGGACAACTTCTTCCAAGCTTTTTAAGCAGTTTTTGAGTTTTCCATGGGTCTTTGAATCCCACCAAGCCCAAAGGAGCCACTGCTCATGTCTTTCTACAGTCACTTCTGTATAATTCCTCTGATAGCTTGCGTCCAAAATTGCAACTTCTGCTAACCTGCATTTCTCTTCTTTGGACTTCAATCTTCTGCTTATATTACCTATATTACTTGCCTTCTATATATATATATATATATATATATATATATGAAAAGTGGCAGAGCAATATGGTCCCACATAAGGTTGAATGAAACTGAGATCAGAGTAGAGATAGAAGTAGCTCATTCAAGACATTGAGACATCAGAAATCGAACTTATTTATTGTAATCGGAAATTTAGCCAAAAAAATCAAGAAAAAAGGCACAAAAATCTGCTTCAAAATGAGCTTAAAACCCCCAGATATAAAAAGCTAAGCTCTCCACCAAACCATGAACAGCCAGCAAGTAAAGATTGAGCGCAGGACCACAGTAGGCTGGGAGCAAATGCGACAGAAGTATTCCACGGCTCTTTTTCATTTAACGCTCTCATGGAGTTTTAGCATAAAAAACCTCATTTTCTAGAAATTTTACATCTTTGTCTTTTTTCTGATTTATTGGGATTGCAACGTGAATTGATAGAAATGCAGCACTAAAGGACAAAAGACTATTTAAATAGCCCCACAGTTTTCAAAACAGTACCAAGGTCCACTTTTTAGAGGTTTACTTGTCATAAAGAGCAAGTCTTTTATTTATTTATTTTAATTTTTCATTCAAGGAATAACATTTCAATTGAAATATGCATCTTGTACGGACTGCCAAAAACTTAAAAGAAAAAGATAAAAATAAGGCGGCATTTACATATATATGTATATATCACCCAATTTCTATGCATTTACATATTTAATATCTATATTTTGCTTTTCGATGGTTGACCTAAAAAATATCAACATTTAAGTGAAATATGCATAAAATGCATAGGTAAGATGTTATATGTATAAAAATTGAATTTTTGAGTGTTAGATGTGTAAATACTTAAAAATTGAGCTGTATTCATGTAAAACTTCCAAGAAAATATTAAAAAAGAGCATGGTTTTGTGTATTTCCTTATATTGACATGAATTATTCTATATAGAAAAATAAATGCATTTATTTTAAACACAACAGTAGATAATTAGATGAAGTAACAAATCAAAATGCAATGAGCTATCCAAAGCATTTTGCCCTCAATTCATCGCTGCATTTTTCCTTTTCTTCCTGTCTTGTGTAAGAAAAAATACTATCATGTGCGGATGAAATTCATATATGCTTCACAGATTATGCACGTAATGTTCTCTCCTTATGTAAGCTTAACATACTAATTCCTCATGCACTTTCTATGCTTCAGAGGAGGCTGACTACAGAAAAGGATGGAAGAAACCTTGACGCAAAGGTTCTTATTCAATTCTCTCTCTCCTTCTCTCTCCTTTCTCCCTTCTATTTTAATAATCTCTTTAAGCACGTGCTTGCATGATTTATGTGTTAAAAGGAAGATTTGCATGCATACCACTTAATTCCTATTTATTTACATGTCAACCCCTCTAAAAACTCACATGCATTTTCATTTAGATGAATTATATATTTATTATACATGTCATATCAGTCATGTATGTTGTTTATTTGAATTGCAGACATTGAGACGGCTGGCTCAGAATAGAGAAGCGGCAAGAAAGAGTCGGCTCAGAAAGAAGGTAGGATTTATTTATTATGAAGATCAAATTGAAAGAGCATATAAATCGCAGTAATTTTTTGCAAAGAATATAACTTTTTATTTATTTATTTATTTATTTTTCTTGTTTTCTACAGGCATACGTGCAGCAACTAGAAAGCAGCAGAATGAAGCTCGCACAGCTAGAGCAAGACCTTCAGAGAGCAAGATCACAGGTTCCATGATCATATCAAACAAATTAAATAGGGTTTAATCCAAATTAAGCAATATTCTTCAAAATTCTTCCCATACTAATTATTAATCAAAGATATTAATGGATTAATTTTATCTTAAATGAGCATGTTTAGGGTCTCTTATTACCAGGAGCCAGCACAAATGGCGGCATAAGTTCTGGTATCTTACAATACTTGTCTCAACTTAAATTTTCAATTTTTTTCTTATTTAGAAAACTAACATGATGCCAAAAAATGATTTTTTTTTTTTCTTCAAGATATTCACATTTCTCTTCTATAACGTATTAATTTGTGGCTTCTTGATCAACAAAAACACACAACACAGGTGCAGTGATGTTCGACATGGAATATGCACAGTGGCTAGATGAGAACTATAAGCACATGGCAGAGCTGCAAGGAGGCTTACAATCCCATCTTCCTGACAACAACCTTCGAGTGCTCGTCGACGAATGCCTCAAACACTATGATGAGATTTTTCGGCTAAAAACTATCGCCGTGAAATCCGACGTCTTCCACCTCATCACCGGAATGTGGACTACTCCGGCCGAGCGTTGCTTCCTTTGGGTGGGCGGCTTCCGTCCCTCCGATCTTCTTAAGGTTCGTAGAGCAAATTAGCGTTAGGATAAGAGAGAATATTACGTCTGATTGCGAATGACGACATATATCACATTAATGATATTTCTCATCACTAAACTTTTCGTCACCAAATTTAAGTTCTTATGTATATTTGGGGAGTTCAAAAACTAACAAAATGTGAACTTTTATGTGGGGTATGAACATATAGATACTTATGCCTCATGTGGACCCATTAACGGAGCAGCAACTAGTGGGGATATGCAACCTTCAACAATCTTCGCAGCAGGCAGAGGAAGCTCTTTCACAGGGGCTTGAGCAGCTCCAGCAGTCGTTGGCTGATACGGTGGCGAGTGGATCTCTGAGTGAAGATCTAAACGTTGGAAATTATATGGGATATATGGCGATGGCTTTGGGAAAGATTGGCAGCCTGGAAGGTTTCGTTCGACAGGTTCTTTATTTTCTCACATCATCATCATCATCATCATCATTATAAAGGCTTTGATTGATGCATTTTTTTAAATTTAAGCTATACGGTTTAAATTTATAAGACTTTAGAAGGATTTTGTTATGAATATAAAGCTAAATGAGCTGACCATAGTGTGAGGATGGGCTAATGTGTTTTTTTGTTTCTCATATATGACATAAAATGGGCAAAAAGACAGATTTCATGAAAGATTTAAGATAAATGAGATCTTTTCTTTGTATGTGCTAGAAAATTTTTAAAGGAGAAAAATCTTAAATGTTAGCTTTGTATAATTTTCCAGTACATAGATAAATAAAAGTATAAGAGATGATAAAAGTTTTACTTGAAAAATAAAAAAAAATGAAAAAAAAAACATAAATCTAGTTAATATAATTTACTAGAAATTTCAAAATACAAAAACCCACTTTTCTCCTCAATTATGAAAAATAAAATTACAAAATTATGTTGAAATTATAATTACTTTGACATAATCTGATAAATACAACTGCATAAAAATACTTAAAACTACAACATTAGTGGGTGGCTACAATAACCACTAGTGATAATCAATGATTGCTATAAATCATTGGTCTAGCGCTTCTCTTCAAGAGTTATGTTTTAGTTTTCAATTTATTCTTAATTCCCCCACCACCCTCCCCCTGTCCCAACCTCTCTCTCAAGAATGAGAGTGTTTTTATAATTTTTGAGAGGTTGATTTTAATATCAAAAATCTCAAAACACTTCATTGAACAGACCACATTAATTTCATTTATCATGTCATTTTTTTTAACATTTAGTGAAGTGTCTTAATGACCTTGAAACTAAATGATCTTGAGCTCGTTGGATTCCTCTGGATGATAAACTTGATTTAGCTATAAGTTTGTCAATTTTGAAGATTGTTTAACCTTTCAAATAATGCATCATCATCTTTGATCACTCTTCAAGTGTTTGATTTCAGCTTATTTTGATTCAGATTGCATCATGTTCAGTATCATTTTGGCTATAAATTTATTGAAATCATAGTTTAAAAAATCTCGAGTTTGATTTTAGAGATATTTTACATTAAATACATTGAAATTCATGTTTGATCATACAAATCTCTCGGTGACATGTCACTACTAACAGAGTTATAAAATATGCTTCACACAAACAAGCAATTATAGTTAATTGTTGTCCCATGTGTAAGACTTCTTTGATTGTATCTCACTACATCTTTTTGTTAGCCTCTCAGATCTTTGGCATGTAATATTAATTTTATGATACTATCTTGAGTATTGATATTCTCTTTATCATTTAAAAACAAACATAAAGGTCAATGCTAAGACAAAGACAATCTCTTTTAGAGTTTATCATTACTCCATAATAGAGTCATTTTTCCTAAAGACATCTTACTTAAATTTTTCATCAGAGAATATATATATGTATATATATATATAAATATAGTTTATTTATGCTATGATTGTGATGGCACTTTATAAAGCAAGATTCCAAGAGTTGTGATAAGTTTATTGAGAATTTCTAATATGAAGTCGGTGTCTTATCTTATAATATTCCTCTTATTTATGCAACACGACAAAGTACTACTAAATAGGCATGGCTATTAAGAGGTCCCATTTTTACTTTTTTTTTTTTATTTAAAATATAAATAAAATTTGAAAAAGAATATTATCTCTTCTTGTTTTCTATCAAACTAATATATTTTATTGAAATTATTCTTGTAATTTACTAATGAATTTTTGGAGCGGTGTAGGCTGATAATCTAAGACAGCAGACCCTTCACCAACTGAGGCGTATTCTAACAATTCGACAAGCTGCGAGGTGTTTTCTGGCAATTGGCGAGTACAACAACCGCCTGCGCGCCCTCAGCTCCCTCTGGTCTTCTCGCCCTCGAGAGTAAGCTTTTATTTTATTTATTCATGAATATTAAAATAAAATCAATAAATAATTTTGTAAATTATATTATATATTTAAAATAAATTCAATGATTTATATATTTTTATTTTAGATAAATAAAAATAAATAGTTGTTGGATGAAACACAAAGAGAAGAAGAAGAAGAAGGAACATAAGAATAATTTTAATGGATATAGCAAGCATAAAATAAGAATGGGTTAGAATGGACACATTAAAGGCCTAGTTTTGAAGAGCCAACCACAGACATATGGCAACAACTTGTAATTATTTGACATTAATTTATATTGAGATAATAAAAAATAAATGTCTTTAGATTGATTAAATTTATGTTTTAGGATTCAAGCTCAACCTAACCCTCTACTAGTCTTCATCATTGACTTTAGTTAGAATTTTTTTAATTGAATTGGATTGAAATTATCATGTTAGGTCAATTATTTAGTTTGCACACAGACACAAATATATTTGTGTCAGTGTGTGTAGGCATGTGCGCCTATGGCGGCAAGTTGATAGACAGCTGTGTTGTCAGTCGTGAGTCCCCCCTGACTCGGGCTAGATCACTACAGGGACGACTATCACTTATGGGGCTTTTAAAATATATGTACACGGACAAAACCAGCTGAAAAGTTGCTATTTGATTAGTAAATTATTTTTATTTAATGGTAAGCGATAAATGAAAAAAATGCATGCTTTGAATTTATGATTTTAGAAAAAAACATGAAAATTAAAAGATTAAGTTGCAGATTAATGCAACATACAATATATTAATCAAAATTTATATTAATACTCAGATCTTAAAAAATTCTAAATCCATTTAATTTTAAAATCCAACATAATTAGTTGAATGCTTTTATTCCAATGACTACTTTTCTCCTATTAAAGTTCCATATTTCTATTTCGGCACTGATTCAGCTCTCTGATTAAAATTTCATTAGATAAAAGTTAGCTAACCTTAATATCTTTGCAGGAACTCAATAGCAAATGAGAATGGTTTTCCTGCTTCTACAAATCTCCAAATCCTTCAACCAGCAGTGGATGCACATTTTTCAGTTTTCTGACCTTGCTTATACCCTCAAAATGCCAAGAGAGAGAGAGAGAGCAAGAGAGAGAAAGAGAGAGAGAATGTGTGTGCGAGGGAGAGAGAGAATATGAAAGAGAGAGAATGAGAGAGAGAGAGAGAGAGAGAGAGAGAGAGAGAGAGTATTGTAATTTCTTATAAGAGTAAGGATTGGAAGGCAATTATTAATTTGAAGAAGTGGAAGAGGCATTTTCTTATTAGGGGAAGAGTAATTTGAAGGCTGGCTTCATTTCCAATTTATTCAAAGGTTAATGCGATTGGTTCTTTGATTTTAAGATTTGGAAAAATTAGGGCCGTTTGCATATGTATTTACATATTTAACACTAAAAAAATTAATATTTGCATGCATAACACTGATCAAATCCTTAATATCACATAACAAATATTGCTACAACTAATTCTTTAGAAGTGAAGTATGCCTTTTCATGCTTATAAATGTATATATATATATGTTTAGATGTTAGATATGTAAATACATGTAAATTGTGTGGTTGTATGTAAATTAATTTTAGATTCTTTGATAATCTTCAAATTTTATGTTCACAATAAGAAGAAAGAAGAATTTTTTTTAATTTTGAGGGTGATATATTTATCAATTACAGCTACAAGCAACATTTTTTTTTTTATTGAAGATTTACATATTGCTTTGTAGTTTATTCCACTGTATTTACATTTCTAACACCTAAACTTCAATTCTTATATATTTGATTAGATATGAAAGATTTGGTGGTATAAATGTAAAAAAATAAAGCAAACACATACGAATTGGGTGTATGTAAATGCCACATTTCAGTCAGGTTTATAGTTATTATAATGAAAAGATTCGTAAGTTGCTTTCATGTATTTGTACATTTGGGCAAAAGAAATTTTATCTGTTTGAAAAGGGTTATGTTGAAGTAAAAACTTTGAATCTATAAAATTATGTTTATAATTAATGGGTCTAAAGCTTATTTTTCTTCATATCTATATATATCTGTGTGTCCGCGCGCATGCATACATGCACACATGTACATGCAACATAAACTACAAAAGTATAACAAAATAACTCTTGCATGGTTAAATAAAGAAAAATATCATGTTCCAATGAGTAGTTATCACCAAACAAAATAAGATGAAAATGATTATTAATAAAACATTTTTTTATATATAATTTAAATATATTAAATGTTTTTTAAAATTTATGAAATTGTTTATTGACTTGAATATATGAATAATCTACTAGATTTTTTTAAGAAAATAATAAATAAATAATCATAAAAGTTGAACGTTTTAAATTAATTCCTTGTTAAAAATTTATGCAACTTGGAATATATGTTTAGTTAGCTACACTAAACGTGTTCCCAAAAACTTTATATCAAAGATAATTTTATAATATTTGAATAAAAATGTTATTAAATTTTAATTACATTTTTGCCGATCTTAAGTCATTTTGGTAAGTTGCAAAATTAATAAAAAAGACTATAGAAGCTAAACACACATTAAGCTAAGTTAAGCATCCTGTAATCTTCATGTGTGCACTTGAGCCTTTTTTAATTATCCACCTTAATTAACCTTTTTCATGCATAAGCTGAATATAAAAATTAAAATTTGGTTGTTGTATAAATAAAAAATAAGATCTGTATGTAAATCTTTCAATATAATATAACTTGGAATCAAGCAATTTAACATTTGGCAAACACCCCAAACTTTCAGTTCACCCAAGTTCAAATAACTTTCAAAGAACAAAAAGCTAACAAAAAATGGGGCTTGCATAGAAGAAATATGACAAGATTGTGAAGGCCTTGACATGAAGTTCTCAAATTTGAAAATAAGTGAATAAAAAAAAGTATAAAAATGTAGACTTTTCACCTTGACATTAAGGCCTCAAATCCAGATGCACATTGGAGAGAACTTTTCCACTCTTCGGAGAATCGAGATCAAAGGTAAGCTCCATTGCATATCCACTGCATGAGCATTTAAATCATAAAACAAGCAACAACACAGTAAGAATTTCAAAAAATAAGTAAATAAAACAAACCAATATCATGCTAGATGAAATTATCATATGATGGAGAACCTCCGAATGCCGAAACAGAATATACTGAGTGCTTTTACAGATCATTGTTGCACAAAAGCACCAGAGGTGGCTGACAATGGATCATTATGTTCTCCGTTAGAAAAATGTGTCAGTTTCGACCATTCCTCCAAATGTTTTCGATGGAGCACATTCATTCTAATCTTCGGCCGTTTTTCTCGCACAAGCTTTTCAGCAGCTTTCCAGTCTTCTGCCACTCCCAATGTAACCAAAACGGCGCACATCACACAGACACTCCTGCCATGGCCTGTTTTATGGACTACAGTTTTGCATCAAACAGCTTCAGAGAATTTCAAGCTCAGTAATGGTTATCGAGCACAATTCATTTCATGTCTAATAATTTCTCTAAGAAAAAAGAATTTGGATGCATTTATCCATAGATTTTGGTTGTTTGCCATGGCCAGTAATTTGACTACAGTTTTGCATCAAACAGCTTTTTTACTTGAGTCTTTGTAGGAGTTTAAGTGATTTCTTTCTGGTGCTGGAACGATAAATATTTACGCTTACATTAATATTACTTCCCAGCTCATGCAGTAACAAGTATATCATCAATCTAAATATTTTTCCACATGTTTGAACATAATTTACAACTTCAAATACAATGCAATGAACAAAAAAATAAACAAAAGAGAGAATACACAAACTTTACATTAAAAATCCAAGATGGGAAAACAATGGATAGAGCAGAAAAATTCATTATGCCAAATAAGAAATTATAAGCGGAGAGTGTCAACCAACATAAAACTGAAATTAAAATAATAATAATAATAAGATTGTAGTATAAAAAGAGATTGGTATTTATAGAATTCTACAATACCTCAATTAAAGAAAAAACTTTAAGAGCCCAATAAAGAAAAAAAGTATGAATCACAACAAAAAAAGTTATTATAAGATTAGGATCACATTATTCGAGAATTTTTGTTCAAAAGAAAAACTGCTCCAAAAAAGTTATTATAAAATTGGGATTACACCTATATCTTTTTCACTTAGAATTTTTGTCGTGCCAACTATTAAGAAAACTACTCCGAAAGAGTCATCTTTTAATTTCACCACATAATAAGATCACACGATTCGATAAAACCAAATAAAAAATTAAAAAAATCACAATTAAATCAATCTGAAAAGCGCACAAAATTTTTGCGTGAGAAAATCCGAAAACTAAAAAAATCACGAAACCACACCACCACAAATTTCACTATATAATTCAAAAAGTTTTATAAAGAACTTACACAAGTTTCTTCTCTATACTCACACGAAAAAACTTACAGAACTTGCACCAACAATCTTTACTATCCAATCCGACGCAAAAAATTACAATGAATCACCAAAATTTACCTCTTCGACACTTCTCACCTTCATAAGGATGTTCGTCGAAGAATTCAAAAGAAAAAAAATAATAAGTTACACCTTACCACGTTCGAAATCGGCTTAAAAAATCGAAATCTCGTGTACTAACTAGATGTATAGCGAGCGCAAATGTGCCCAAAGCTGTCGCCTAAATGTTGTCTCCACTATAACAACGCCCTTATGGGGCGCTTGATCGCCCATGGCTGGTGCCTAGGCGCCAGCCTTAAATGCTACTTTGAATGCTTTAGCTCCACACTACACAGCAGTCTCCGACTTAAAGACAAAGCACCACACACCAGTCCTCTGTACCTATACCTCTATCTGAATCCTAGTCTCAACCTTCATGAAACTCAACTGAAGTCAAACACAGCTTCAGTTTCTCAACAATCACCACCTTCGTCAGCATATCCATAGGATTTTCAGTTGTATCTATCTTTTCCAGAAATAACTGTCAATCTTCTATAGAGATCGAATGAAATGATACCTGAGCTGAATGCGTTTCGTCCTGTTATGAAAAACAGTCTTCTTAGTAAGATAAATCACACTCATACTGTCACTGTCGAGCTTTCCACTCTCCTGCTCCTTGCCCAATTCCACCATAAAGTTATGCAGCAAAATTATTTCCTTACCAAGCTCAGTGATGACAATATATTTTGCATCTGTAGTAGAAAGTGCAACGATCTTTTACAATATGGAAACACAACTCACTGTTGTGTTCCCTAATGTGAAGATATATCCCGTTGTACTTCTCTACTATCCACAGCTCCTACTATATTTGAATCTACAAATCTCTATAGACTGATCCTTGCACTTCCATAACAAAGTGTCATGTTGACTGTTTCTCTCAAATACCTAATAATCCACTTTACCGTCTCCCAATGATGTCTGCTTGGAATGCCCATGTATCTGCTAACTACTCACAATGCATATGCAATATCTGGCCTAGTATAAATCATTGCATAATCAAACTTTCAACTGTGAAAGCATACAAAGTTATCTCCATCTGTGTCTGTCCTGCTTCAGAGTTTGGCGATAGTTCCTTAGATAGTTTGAAGTGATTACCTGAGGAGTGCTAACTAGTTTCACTTCACTCATGTTGAACCTCTGTAGGATCTTCTCAGCCTATACTGTCTAAGACAACTTTAGTGTTCCTGCACTTTTGTCCCTAGTGATTCTCCTTCCAAGGATCATCCTGGTTAGACCTAAATCCTTCATCTCGAGCTCACTTGATAACTGATTCTTCAATTTCTTGATTTTCTCCATATATGTCTCTGCAATCAGCATTTCATACACATGTAAAAAAGTAAAATATGATAGTTACCGAAGTGTTTGATGAATCAGCAGTAGTCTGCCTGACACTTCATGTACCTATGGTTGACATGAACTGTCAAACCTCCCGCACCACTGTCTTGGGGTCTGCTTCAAGCAATAGAAACTCTTCTTCAATTTGTAGATGAAGCCTTCTTTGCTTGGAATCTTGTAAGATTGCACTTGCACCACACACAATTCCTCTAGATCTCCATGTAAGAAAGTTGTTTTTACATTCATTTGCTCCAGATGTAAATCTCCTTCTGCTACCAAACTCAACACAACCCTGACAGTCGTCATCTTTACCACCGGGGAGAAGATCTCTGTATAATCTACTCCTTCCCTTTGCAGGAAACCTTTCACAACAAATCTTACCTGTAGCGCTTATTACCATCTGACTCCTCTTTTAGTTTGTAAACTCATTTGTTGTGCAGTGCTCTTTTGTCATTTGATAGTACCATCAAATCTCAATTCTGATTTGACTCAAAAGATTGCATTTCTTCATCAATGACAAGCTCTCATCCACTTGAATCTTCAACTTAAGTGGTCTCCTCAAAGCACGTTGGTTTTACCAATACCAGTTAGTAACAAATAGTGTAAAGAAGAAGAATACCTTTATACTCTCACCCACTTGATTCTTCAACTTAAGTTGTCTCCTCAAAGCACGTTGGTTTCACCAATACCAGTTAGCAACAAATAGTGTAAAGAAAAAGAATACATTTGTATGAGTTGTTTCGCTCTGTTGGATCTTCTGACTTCTGTAACAGAAGACTGAGGAACTTCTAGTGCACCTTTTGGTTTAGGACTTGTTATTTATCCATCTTCCTGATCAGCAATAGGATCTATGTCGACATACTAGAATTTTCAGAAGTAGCTGATAAAATATCTAGAGTTCTAATCCCGTCTTTGTACATCTCCATTTTGTTGAATGTCAAGTCCCTGCTCTTGATAAATTTCTGATTCTGATAATCCAAAAACTTATACCCAAACTCAGAATCATATCCAATGAAGATGCATTGGACAGATTTTGAGTTAAGCTTATTTCTAGACCCTGCATTAATATGCA